>CAEGAF010146873.1:0-15705 GCA_903067075.1 Micropoecilia bifurca
GAACAAAATGCAAGAATAAACTAAGAAACTAAAGTAAATACAGAGGAATAAACTGGTATGGCAAGACCTTTTGAGCAGTAATTAATACAGAGGACTGTATGACAAGAATAAACAGACACGATTTCCAGCTAAAAGGTAACATAATATTGTTGAAGTGCCATGGGTTTGTTGAGACCACATCTAGTACTGAGAATAAATATCTTACAGACCATAACAGTAAATAACTGATCACTAATTTATGTTTTTAATTAGATTTGATAAATTTATTTCTTCCATATAATTATTCATGTCAGTGTTAATGTCATGAGGCTGATGACTCCATGACACTTTCAATGGACTATTCCCATGGCTTTTTTGTTCTCTGGGAAATTATTTTTGATGATGAATACAGAAACAAGCATAAAAATCAAAACATCTACAATACTGATAGTAATATTAATAATAAAATAATAGTGCAAAGTAGCCTACAAATTCTTTGGTGGGGGGGACCTGAATAAAGGCTGGGGGGCGGGGGGGGCGCTGGGCCGAAAATGGTTGAGAAACACTGTTCTACTAGTGATAAAGCATCATGGGATATGTAGTCCATTTGCCAAAGCCAGTGGCAACACTTACGCCTAGCCCCGAAAACAGTGGCATAATGGCAGGTGTCAGAGGAAGTGCCAGGATGAGGTGCCCAGGTCAGCGGAAGTCAGTGGAAACACTGGCAGTTATCCCCGAAAATAGTGGCACTTGTGGCGCACAATAACACCTGCCACCGGAAGTGCCATTAGTAGTAGGTGCGGTGTCTCGATTTGAGTTCGGCCCTGCTGGATGGCAGTGTGATGGTCTGGGGTTGCTTTGCTACTTATGGATAACTTACCATTTCAGAACAAAAAGAGCAAAATAATAATTTAAATTGGATAATATCATAGAGATCACACATTCTGTAAAACACACAGTGTAGGACGGACTAAGTTTTCAAAATAATCCAGTTCCAGTTCAATTTAGCGGAAACCCCCTTGGTGCGTGCTACGTCGGATGCTAACTAAGGCAAAATCCAATTGTTAGGGACAGGTCTAGATTTTGTAGTGTGGAGTCCAATTTGGACATTTATAATAGACCTTTTAAAAAAAAAAAAAAAAAAAATCAGACTGAACGTGTCTGATTCATCTTAAAAGTTTTCGATTTCCTAAGGGTCTCAAAGCGGAACACGTGGAGTAAAGTCCGTCTTTTCTCATACTGGAATTAAGGTCAATGACCTTCACTGAATGCATACAAAGAAACAAACAAAAAAAGTTAAAGCTGACTGCTAGTTCTTGTAATTAAGCAAATCAAGAAATCTAAAACAGATGCACAAAAACCTTTTCTAACAACGATTAGCCTGGCTGAATAAACCCTGAACTTGTTGATGTTAGCTGTTACATTGCTAAATTTGCTAGCTGCGGGTTAGCTTAAAAATACTCACCTTTACTTTTCCTGTAGGGCAAGCATTTGTCTAACGAGGTTTTAATCTTCTTTTCACATGAAACCTACGCTAAACTGAACATTACAAAGAATCGATAAATGTTCAGTTTTCTCTCACTCGCCGTTTGTTGTTTAATCCGCTTTTGCGCGGAGCAATGCCACCTTGTGGCCGCGCTATCAAACTACAGGAGGGAAAAACGAGGAAACTTGTTCTGTTAAGAAAATAGAAATTTTGACAATTTAAGTTAGTAGTTCTTTGGAGGTAAATATTTGTACTTATTAATATTTAAAAATAAATACTATTGCATATGACATAATATATCAAAAAATAACAAGCATAATGTAACAATTATGAAGGTCTGTCGGAATATTTTATTAAATATTTCAAGTATCATGAACAGAAATCCAGCTCCATGTCGATATTTGACCAATTGGACAAAACTTCCCTGCTACCAATTTCCACCCTCTTTAATTGACTGAGATGCTCAAGTTAAAGACCGGTAGGCACCTTAACAGAAAGACAGTCAGGATATAATCAATAGTCACTGTAATGTTCAGAAATAGTTTGAGAATTGTATGTTTCCTCGCATCACACAGTTTTAATTATGACTGATCCATATTTTCAGTTTACAGAACTTTGTGTGCCTCAATGACTGAGGTCAGAGTTAAGCTGGATGAACCAAACTCATTCCTCCGACAATAGGCAGGCACTCTACTGACCAAGAGTTTTTTAAAAAAAAGCAATCAAGAGTAAACAGAAATTTTATAATGTATTTTGCTAATCAAAATAAATTTTAAAGAAAGTACAGTACTCCGAGATGTGACATAAAGCTGAACAAAAAGTAGTGAAACAACTGAAATGCTTTTAAGAGACATTTATTGATGTGTGCTGCAGAAGGAAGTAGGTTAGCAGAAAAGAGCGGATGGTGAAAATTTAGGTTTGTGGCTGTTGATTTTGAACTCTATCCCCACTTAAATTTAAACTTGCACTTTGGTTATAGCTTTATTTTATTTAAGCGAGTTATTAAAAGATACATTCTTATTTACAATTACAATCACCAGTGTCAAAACATTGCTACGACACTGGTGTGGGTTTTGTAAACCCAGTAACACAGACAGTAGGGGTATGAAAACAATTTTTGAAGACCTCGGTAGACGGGTAACCAACCCAAAATGTGAAAATTGAGTAAATTACTCTGCCACAATTTAATAACTGCTTAATATATCTAAAACAAACTCTGGTAAATACAGAAAGTGATCAAGTTTACAAGTTGTTGGTTGCAGGGATGTGCTTAAATGGAAGAACAACTTGTGCAGATTGATCAACCAACTAGAATCGATTATTCTGGTTTTATTCATTATTTGAAGAGTCATTTTGTTATTTTCTACCATGATACCAGAACCACAACTCACCTCAACTACTTCTAAACAGGATGTACTGATTATGCCTCCGCTAGCAGCTCAGTTTAAATATTTAATAAAATAAAATATAAAAAAAGACCACCTTGTCATGGTGGGTCACAAATAATGAATGAGCAGTAATTCATCAGTACGTGATTCTCCCTCATCGGATTTATGTTGTACAACACATCACTGGTTAAGTTATCCACACAAAAAGGACATTTGATATTTACACATTATCCCTGTTTCGCTACAAAAAAACAAAATCACAACAATAGACAAGACAGAAATCTAGCTTTCTTTTTTTATTAAAAACATTATTGCTAGTTACATAATTCAATCATAAAGGAGAATGTGCAACTTTTAAGAGCCAAGGCAAAGAGATTAAGGTGTAATCCACAATCAGAATGTTCTGCGTAGGAAGTTTATTTTAATCCAGCTATGTCAGTTTGCATTTAATTAAGACGTAAACTGAGTTTGTGTTTAAATCAAAAACATAAAAACTGATTGCATATGCATTCACCCAGCACACCCGAAACAATAAACTCCCCAATCAATATAAAAAGAAAAATACATAAAACCATTAATTAACAAATATTCTCTTGAATAGATATAGTTTAGATGTGCTTTTATTCTTTTCACCATTTTAACTAGTAGCAAATTGTGTTCTATGCCTCCTTACAGATTTTCTGACATTATCCTTTGCTGTTCTCCAACTTTACTAAGTTTATGGTCGAAGGCAAGTTGACTTAGAAAAAAAAAGAATTTTTCACCTGGAATGGAAAATTAAAAAAAAAAAAAAGAAAAAAAAGAAGGAAAAACTAAACAAAACAACCCAAATACATTTCCCCCCTATAGTGCTTCTTTTAACAATCCAGACAATATCTACATCTCACTCGGCACTAACAAATGTGGGCTAAAACTCACAACACGGATTCGCCTTCCAAATAGTGTTCTGAACGAGTAAATTAAACAGAAATTGAGAATTTTATGCAATACAAAGAGGAGATTTTAAGCATTAAGTTCATTTATTCTTCCAGAACAGGCTTAAAAAAAACAACAAAAAACAAACAAATGCTGTATTCCCAACATATAAGCTGCAGCAATAGGAGAAAGTGAAAAACGTTTGTCTTTTCAGGCTATGTTGGATACATCCAATATGTGAGGCACTCCAGTTAACTCACTGTTAGCAACAGCTCCCTTGCACATTCATAAGGTTTAAAGACCGGCAGATCCAGTTTGATGGATGCTTCGGCTTCTCCCAAGAGTTTCCAGGATTATTAAACTATTTGAAAGAAGGATCACTTTTAAATACAGACTATTCTGTCTGCTCCAACAAGCCAGAGGAAAAATATTCTCATTCATTCCTCTGTACTGACACGTATGTATTACAGACACTTGCACTGATTTATATTTATGGATATTCACCAAAGTCGGAGGCCCCCAAAGAGATCAGCGATGCAAGCTTTGAAACACAGGCGGCACGTCAAATAAAGCAAAAGACATTTGTCAGTCCAGCTACTGAAAGAAAAAAAAAAAAAAGATTTTGAACTCGGCCTCAACATTTTGGCACAGATACGGCGCATGTATACGAGTAGCAGTTCAGAGCAAAAGCAAGTAGAGGATCAACCACTACAGCAACAAGAGCTTGAAGCTTTAAGCAGATCTAATAAGACAGAAACAATTATTCTCAGAGCATTTTGTAGCATTTAACCAGCAAAAAAAAAAAAAAAAATCCCTTGATTTCATCAAAATAGTGTCATCGTCATGAATGTAAAACTTCCCCACAAAGTGTTCCAGTCTGATCATATCCATTAAAAAGTGTCACATCAGGCATTGTAGCGTCTTCCTGGTAGAGTTGAACTTTTAGTGTTGCTTCACAGAGACGTAAGAATCATAAGCCACAAACTCAAACTTAGTGGTTATTGAGTCACGGAGCACAGAGTGGTTATAGAGTCACGATCCGTTGTCCACAGGCAGCACTTTAGATCCACATCACTTCCTGTGGTTTCATTCATTTGTCTGCTGCAATACAGGAATGTAACAGAGAGAGAAGAAGAAGAGGTGGAAGAAGAAGAAGAAGAGAAGCTGCGACAGAAAGGAGTGAGTGTACATGTTGGAGTTAAATCCTGGCGGTAGTGTAGTGGTCGCCCCTGTTGTCAGTTCAGCAGGGGCAGTAAGTTGGAGGAGGCTGTCGTCTTGCAATGCACACAATCAGTTCTTCTGGAAAACAACAGAAAATCAGCGTGTTGGGAGCTGACTGTGTGAAGAAGTGAGTGATCAAAGGTCCCCATGCTTCAAATTCAAGCTCAGAAAAATAATAATACAAGATTCACAAGTAGCAGCTGTGAGAAGCAATGTCATCACATCTTAAGACAAAAACCGTGGTGGTGGGGGGGAGCAAAACATCAAGATAAGAAAAATAACAGTTTCCACCAGCAGAGGGGGCAAAACAACGGTTTAAATACAGTACAATGAGAGCTCAATGAAAACAGAGGATGCTTTTGCAGTGCCTTGCAAAAGTCCTGAAATATTTTACATGTTACGGCCAGAAACCTCACAGTGTTTATTTTGAGATTTTATGCAGCAGACAACGCAAATGAGTACATCACTTCTAAAGTGGAAATAAAAAGAAAGGGACATATGTTTCTCAGCTGTTTTATCACTAATATAAGTTGAAAAAGTGTGACAGGCATTTGGATTTGGCAACTTTTTACTCTACAACCCCTAAATAAAACTCGGCCGCACACGACTTCCAGAAGCTTTCTTAACCCTGCACAAAAATAATCACCCCACTGCTTGAAGGTGGCAACACTTTTATTAATTTATAGAAGGTTTTGTTCATTAATTTACCTTCAAAATATTCAAAGATTTTATATTTTTCCCCCCTTCATCAAGTTTTTCAAGCATTGAGTTTTTAAACTCATCGCTTCAGATTAAATAGTTGCTAATTACTGCATTGTTGGGTTTTTTTAATCACAGGAGAAACTTTCATCAGTTCAAACATAAGTTCAGATCTAAACTAAATCTGGTCCATAAACCTTAGGCCAACTTTGAAACTCAGCAGTAAAATAATTATATTTTAAAAAAATCATCAATTGAATACATCTCAATTCCTGACAAAGTAAGCAAAACTTTTCCAGATTTGGCAAAAGCTCAAATTAATTTCCAAATTTTTCCAGACCTTGCTAGGTAGATTCTCTTACCTCCACTGTCGATCTGTAGCTGCATCATGTTTTTTTCTTCCATCTATACATTCTGAATTTAACTCATTTTTCTATGAACTACCACATGTTGGTCTATCTGATCAAAATCCCGGTGAAACACAAAGAAGTTTCTGACTGCAACATAACAAAACGCCAATATATAGGGGTATAAATATTTCTGCAAGGTACTTTTACGCACTCCTACAATATTAGGCCATGCGGTGAGTTGAGCAGGGAAGCTGGTGGGACACATACCATGCGCTGACATGCAGTGTGACAGTGGATGTAGCCTAACCATCGTAAGAATCCAACAGAGGCAAGGAAGCCTGCCTCTCCCCATACATCCCTCCCTGAGAGAAGAGACAAAATATAAAGAGATAGAGAGTGTGATAGATGATGAAAAGACAGGAAGAGAAGCCCAGAGGTGGGACGACACAAAGAGAGCGGTGAACAAAGAGAAAAAATGAGTTCAGTGTGAGTGGACACAAAAAGTTCAGAGGATGTAGTTAAAGGAAAACAAAGGGTGAGATGAAAAAAAAGAGTAAAAATATTAGTGCGATGTTAGTTCATGTTTCAGGGAGACACATGGGAGATAACGTTCAAGATAGAAATCGAGCTCTTTGCTCTGATAGGACGTGCCACAACATGCCGTCTGTGGGTGTGAGAACGTTCACACACCAACATTCCCGGAGCTCGCATTCAGTGTGTGTGTGTGTGTGTGTGTGTGTGTGTGTTGCGCATGACCTAGACACATCCATGAATTTCCAACCTTTTAAACGAGAAAAGCAATGACAGGTATCTTCCCAGCTTTATGAGAACTCTGCCTGAACAGATTACAACGTTAAGTGGAAATATTTCACAGAGGTGCTGAAGCAGCCGAAGAAGCGGCGTGACTGGGCTTTTATTGACCAACAGTCCTAAACCCCAACAATTTACTGATAAAATCCAGATGAAAGTTCGTTTCTTAAGAAGTGGGGTTAGGAAAGAAGGTGTTGGAAGTGTTTTCCAGAGGTTTTGTTTTTCTTTTTCAGCGATAAAGGTAGCTACTGTTTTAACCGAGGGTGCAGTCATGCAACGTTGTGGAAGCGGGTTCCCATGGGATCAGCGTCTACCTGTACTGAGTCTTGGTCAGCAGCGTCGAGCGTTTTATCCAGCGTGTTCCTTCTGCCTCTCTGGTCCAGTGTGGAGTAGGCGTCTGTGGGGGAAGCAGACGTCTTTAAGATCCTGTGGCACACAGACTGTTATGATACAAGCCAGTAAAATCTTCCTGTTTTCTGTGGACATGAAGCCCAGGAGGAGCGAAGCTGAGCAGCTGAAAATAGCAACGCATTTGTTCTGTACTGATTAAAAAATGTACTTGTACCGTTTTTATTCAGTTAAGACTACTAGCCATTATACTTTAGATTAAAAAAAAAGTTTTCAAATTCAGAGATTTATACACATTTCCTCAGTATCTGGTAGAAACCCTTTTGAAATGAGTGACATGACTGAGGTGTTTTTTTCTTTATCCCGACATGGATTACACAACAGTCTGCTGGAATTTTGGCCCATTTTTCGTGACAGAACCGGTGTGACGGGGTCAGGTCTGTGTTTATTCAAACTATTGAATTGAAGTAAAGAAATCTTGATCTAAACTCTTTTTATTCTGGCATAAAACAGGAAAAATGTAGGTTGATTTAATGTTGGGTTTTTTTGTAAAACAGTGCATGTAAATATAAGGTTTTAGCTGAATATGACCAACTTCAATATACATAAAATCAGTTTGCAGGATCTTTGTATTATTGCAAAAAAAACCATATATTTCTTACTGAGTAGTAATGAGTAAAGTGCGTCTTTCATGCAATAAAAGGCAATAAGAGTGAGCTCTGTCTGGAAAACCAGGAAGAAATTCTCCCTGAAGAGTCAAACTAGAGGACATTTAAAACAGGGTCCACTAAAAAGTAAATGCATAATAACAAAATCAACTACAATAAATAGAAAAAAAACAAGCCAGGTTTCAGGACCTCATTGCCTTTAAATGAGTTACTTAATTTGCTATCTTAACTAAATATTTGTGCTGCCGTCTACAATCTTGAGTACAGTAGCTGCTAAAACATCCCCCAGAACTTGTTATATCTCAGAGGGTTTTTTCAGATACCATGAGCTCACTCTGATTGCCGTCTTCAGCAAGTAAGATAGTTTGTATTATTGCAAAGAAATAGATTTTCTGAATAAGCCACAAGACAAAAAAACATTATCCTTACAGTAGAAACAAACAGTACAGTAGAATGGGTGTTTAATATTTTAGCCTGTCAATTTCAAACCTTGCACTAAAGTAGAACGTCACCTTTACCAGTTTAGGGTCGTTTCCTGCCTCAACTGATCTCATCTTTAGATTTTTTTACAGCTCTATTTGAACAACATTTCCTAAAGCTTGGCTCAATAGAAAGTCTATTTCAGAATAGCCATTGTGTTTAGGTTTTATATGAGTGGCAAAGACTAAAAATCCTTTGAACAGAAATAATAATAATAATAATAAAAAACAACAACATCACTCTGCTCAGGAATGTAATAATGTAACAGGCGTCACAAATTATACTTGCAAAATATATCTGATGAGTAGAAATTAGTAGAAGTGCAGCTGTTCCAAGATAAATTCTAATCATTCAACTTTTATTCACCGTCTTCTCAGACATTCACTGATTATCCATACGAAAGCATTTCCTCATTCATGGTTTTCCGCCATGTTCCATAACTACAATGTCTCTTTCTACACTGTAAATGTATGCAATGATTTCTGCACTTGCCTGGTCCAAACTCATTCAATGGAATCATTTCTTCGTCTCTTTTCCCACCTGTATGAAAGCAAAACATTAAAACTGAGAGAAAATCTTTATTTTCTAAATGTCAGGTTAAAAAACAGCCAATAAGGTCGACGTAAGGCTTGCAGTCACAGAGAAACAGCCTGTCACTTGATTTATTTATGAGCGGAAACAGCATGCATAATATTTCACTAATAAACTGGCATGCAAAATTGATATGTTAATATAGTTTTCAGTTTTCAGCACGTTTCCAGACGCCGCTTTGAAAACCTGAACAGGTTAAGAACAAGTTCAGATTCTCTTCATGCCTCAAGGCTACAAGGTTTCAGAAGCTTCTGAACTTCTTGGATTCTTTGGCTTACAAGTTCAACAAACGTCTTCAAAGCCATGAAGTAGCTGTTTTTTTAATACAAAAACTGCAACACTTAATTCAAAACCAAACAACGTGAAAAATAAATCATGTTAGTCGAATCCTTAGAAGTATAAATAGAAACGCAGGCAGCTGCAAAAGCAATGAGCCGGTGTGTGGGCCGTTTGTGTTTTTAATGTGTACATATAGTGAAACCGTGAAGGAAAGCTTGACATCTTCCCAACCTTTGTCAATGAGAGGCAAAGTGCTGTCGTCATGTCTTCCATTGAGCCTGCTGTCGTCGGGTTTGGAGGGATTTAAGTTGACCATAAAGTCGGTCTTTCTCCAGCCGTCCTTCTCCAGAGTCCGACGGAGCTCTTTGTGGGCCCAAACACTCTGCAGCACCAGCCCGGCTCCACGCACCTCCCGGTCTGAGCGGTTACTGTTTCCCAAAGTTCAAAAAGGAAAAAAAAAAAAATGCTGGATGTTATAAAGAGAAAAAACAAGCAAGCAACTTCAAAAGCCAGGCTTTCTGCAAGATTCACCATCTCAAACTAAAGACTTAAATAGTAAATGGACTGAACCTAAATAACATTTTTTTTTAAATCATTTTGACCATTCTAAGCATTTTACACTAGACTCACATTCACCCGTTTGCACACACAGCAATACACCAATACACATCGTTTAAATGTCTTTCCCAGGGACACATTGACATGTGACAGGAGGATGAAATCAAACCTACAAGATGAATTCTCTACCCACAGAACCACAGCTGCTTCGAGACTTGAGACCTTTTTAAATTTACGAATGGAATTGCGACAAATGTACAAAAGAATCACAAATAAATAAATTGCATGGGTTAGCGATAGAAGTTAACCAATGGTTAAAATAAAATTTGCATTTACCCAAGTTGGACATAACTGCTTTACTGTTGCAGGGTATATTAGCAGCTAGTTCCCAGTAGCAGCAATCAAAGATGTCTGCACCCAACTCAGTTTTGAGATGTGTGCAAAACAACTCAAAACTCAGTACTCAAGTTTTGAGTAACAGTAAGGTCCTGTGATAAAAAAAAAAAATGAAACTACATAAAATAGTCCTGCCACAACAAAACTTAAGATTTGTGATGACATATGTAAGGCCAACTCTTTTCCCAAAATGAATTTAAGACATTTTAAGGCCTTGATTTTTAGATGCCTTAAAGACTTTTTAAGGATGCGCTTTCACCCTCATTAAACAATCAATATACATCTGACTCCCCCATTACCTGTCCTTGTTGGTGAGCACCAGTCTCTCAATTCCTTGCGAGGCCCTCAAGGTTTTTGCAGCCTCCACGTCGGTTCCCAGCAGCTCATGGAGCGTGCTCAGTATGGACACCACCGTCTCTTCTTTCAGCGCTTTCACTGGTTGATTCTGCCCACCACCAGGCAAGTCTGCCACCAGGTAGGGCACCGCGTATTTAGCTGCCAAGAGGAACAGGTGAACAAAAGTTAAACACTCCCCAACACAAACACCAGCACCGATCCAATCCGCCCCTGGAAACCCAGAGTCTGTTTGGCTGGACATGACTTGATGCCTCACCGAGCAGTTTCCTGTTTTGCGGATCTATAGCCAGGTTACGGATCGCTCCGGACATCGCGCGGACGACTCTGTCATTGGAGTGATCCAGCAGCTCGCTCACCACGACCAAGCCTTTCTCTTCACGCATCAACCCACGGATGTAGCGTCCATGCTAAACAGACAGGAGCACAGAGGACTTTCAGTAAACTACAAGTTGTGCCTAATCTGAAAACTTGTGCACACCTGAAGATCAAAAACAAAAGTATCTACATCTGATTCAACAAAATAAATTTAGACTTTTAGAGTTTTGGAGCGACATGAGTAAATTTGAATTCTGGGGCCTTTAATACCCGATTGATTCATGAGTCAGATTTAAAAGGCTTATCAAACAAAACACATTCCTGTGTAAACGGTCAAGTACCCAACTAAAAACGAGTGAAAATCAACTAAAAAAAAATGAAAAAAGGAGACAACTTCAACGCCTTAAAATAGTGATCAAAACCCATTTTCCAAAACTACAGGAACATCAAGCCGCTTGGAAGCAAAATACAAACAGCTTGTGAGGATGATTCATTGTTACACTGCTGCTGATAACAAGGGTAACACAAACTGTTACAGGTAATTACATTTCAAGGACAAAACGTTCTGAGTCATTTGGTTCAAAAGCATCTTCACTGATCAACACCTGAAAGCTCAGGAGGTGAGGTGGGAAGACTGTGATGGTGGGAAATACAGATAAAAATGCAGAAGCTTTTGCAACCCCTACAGGGAGTTCTGGTGAAACAGAGCAGGATGATTACTTAAGGTGGCTCTTACCGTCCATTTTCCAGCACAGAGGTTCTGAATGGCTCCAGCTGAAGCTTCCAGCACGATGGGGTTGCCGCTCTCCTTTAGCAGCGATGTGTAGAGGCGGACCACCTCTGGCTGGAACAGCAGCTCATAGCCTGCAGGATGGATGGATTTACACAGGAAGGAGAGAGGAAGCATGTAACAGGAGGTGAGCAGAGGAAACTGTAGAGATTTCTGTGATGCAGTGAAACATCGCCTCCCAGGTCTATGCTCACCTTTAGCAGGCGCGGCCCTTGGTGGGATACTTATTCTCTCTTGGGGTGCCTCCTCGTCTTTCCTTCCTAGAAGCAGCAGACCGTCGACATTACATTTCAAGAAATGAACAGGAACAAGTGTGTGCTACCTCTAAATAGGAGGCATTTCTAGTGCAATTTCTACTGCTGTTGCAATTCAACTAGTTTTGACGTCTGTAAACACACTAGCCAAAAGGAAAAGTTAAACTAAGATGCAAGTTCTTGACTGAGGGTTACGGTGCAGGACAACCACAACGAAGAGCAGGCATGCTTGTTAGTTTCAACAACCCAGACTTGATCAGACAAGATCACGCAGCGGAAGCTAAGTGTCGCTACAGAGAGGTAAAGAAAGCTTACCTTTGGAAAACCACTCATCTGTAGACGACCCAGATGGGGAAAAGAGGAACGGAGGAGAGAAAAAGATAAGGAAGAAAAGAGTGGCAGGAAAAAAAACGAAGGAGAGAAAGCGGTAAAAAAGGAAAGCAGCCATTACTCCACCACCCAAACAACATGTGCTCACATCCTGACCACCAGCACAGATGACATTCAAGGATTAATGTTTTCTGAACAGGTTGTGGTTGAAAATGAGAATTTGTTCTCAATCATCTCATCTGGTTAAATAAATGTTAACTAACAAAAACAGATGCGTCTTAAGAATGTATTACCAACAGATTTAGCTTAGCGAAAGAAAAACATCAACTAGTTCAGAGAAAGCAAACCGACGACAACCCGACCCTTTAACCAACTCCTCAGTGGAAGCAAGACGTGTGTTAAACGCAGTTTGTTTCTCCATGTGTCGTTAGATGATCACAAAATGTAAACTTTCTATCAGCAGTAAAATAACTTTTACTCACTCATAAAAAGAAAAATTTGGGATGATTGATTGTTAATGATCTAAAAGTAAACAAGTGAAAAATAACTAACTAAAAAACTCACTATTTCTGAATGAACTTGGTTAACATGAATAACAGATACGATAAAGTATCAGCTTATGTTCCAGCAAAAAAATAAAGAAAAAAAGAAAAAAAAGCTGCAGCTGAAACAAATCATTGCTCTCAATGAAAAACCAGCAGCGACCACAAACGATGAGAATGTTGGCATTCCTCAAACATCTAGAAGTTTTGTTTGTTGAGGCATGTGTGTGTGTGTGTTGGTATCAGTTGAGATAGAATGTGATGTCACCCTAAATGCCCCAGAGCGCAGACACACACACACACACACACACACACACACAACACATGCCTTCCATGTCGCTCTGTGACACCGACCTTTGCCCTTGCGGGAGCTGAAGCAGCCAGCCCTCTGGCTCGAGGGGGCGGGGCTCGAGTTGGCCTGTTTGCTCTCGTCGTAGGCCTCGTAGTTCGGTATTTCTTTGTGCACATGATACGACAAGTTCCTCAGCAGACAAACACAGTTCTCAGTCAACTGTGGAGACACAGAGAACAAGGTGCAAGTGTAAAAAGATAAAGAAAAAATAAAATAAAAAAAAAAGCTGTAGGATACACAAATAGTTTTAAATGCAGAATTTTGAATATACTGATTGTAAATCCAGCCAACCTTGCACGTACCTTACTGTTGAGCTCTTTACAGTTAATCTGGGACTGAACGATGTACATGAGGGAATCGACCAAACCGGAGCACTCCCTCAGCTTCCGCCTCGCCTCAATTCTCTCTGAACTCACATTCCTGAAAACAGACACGGAAAAAGAAGAATGAGGCAACTGAGAAATGAAAAGCTGTAAAGAAGGAAAAAAAAAAAGAAAAATCATCAGTTTTGGTCACAACATGAACCGACGACAAGTACAGCTGTGTCTGAACACGCCCCCCCCTCACACACCCCTACAGTTGTTTGAATGAAACTCCCTTTAAATCTGCAGTTTCACAAAGAAGAGTACAGTCTGACAAGATCCGGTTACATCTCTGACTCATTCTTACTTAAAGATCAATCTTAACTCTGTGTGTGTGTTTGTTTGTGGGACATCGAGTTAGTTGAGGAACGTAAAGGAAACACGATAAACTAGAAAATCGCAGCCATTTATGTTGCATTTCCCAGCGACAGACGGCCGTTTCGTCCGACACCACGACACGTTCCCTCTATCTGCGACCAGGTACAAGTTGGAAGTTAATTAGAACTATTGAGGGACAGAAAGTAGCACAGCTCTATCCTTGTTTGTTCTTGTTGTCGTGTGCCGGTGGATGCGCAAAACACACAGAACAGTTGTGTGTGGGTACTTCCACACACTTGCAGAATACTACTCACCTTCGCTGGCGGCGTTACGGAAAAGTTTCACTCCGAGTCATGGTTTCAAAAGTTCCACTGTGAGAGACTCTCGTCGTCGGTGTCGCGTAAACGAGCGGCTGGGTTGCATCAGAAAGGTTGCGGTTTAACTGATCAGCGTCTCAGTGTAACGAGGCCTCAGAGTGAAACTTTTCTGTAACATCCCATGCAGAGGTGTGAAGACATCTGCAGGTGTGAACACACAGCTGCAGGGTTCGTCTTTCCCTGCGCGGGCAGACGACGACAACAAAAACAATGGCTGATAGCATTGTGCTGTGTTGTGCTACTTCACCTGTTCAGCTTGGCACAATTCCTGATAAGAAATATGTGTGTTACATGGGCACTTTCACTGAATGAAGACGGGCTGCTGTTTACAATGTGGTTGAAGCTAGTGAGGTAGAAGCTAAGAATCAAAGAGTGAATGCTCGTTCGATGAGGCGCTGAAATAGCAGCTCCGTATTCTGTTGTTGAAATGCGGTACTTTTGCCTAATTAACATCTGAAAATACAGTTTCTAGGGTAGATTAGCTGCGATAAATCTGACCTGGAGAAGACTCGCTGGTTTCTGAAAATATGGAGATAATCTTCCAACTTGACTACTCTCTTTTTGGAATGACGCTAAAAGCTAAAACAACTTGTAGAACTTTTGGTAATTGTACTTGGAGATCCAAAATTTCTGCTTCTTCAAAACTCTGATATGTACAAGTAGAAGCTGAATAAATACACCAATTTCCATCAGAAGTTTTCCTCCAGCTTCAGACAGTTTTCATCCCTGTTCTAAAGCTTTAATAGCCAGGTTGGAATACCTGCAAACTGAGAACTAGATCACTCGTTATTTAGAGTGGACATTCACACAAACCACAGAAAAGGTTGAATAAATTAAAGCAAAATTGTTTATCTGTATTTATTTGAGCTTTCAGCCTGTCGGGAAGCATGGTGGCCTTTGGAAATATTGGAAGTATTTTAAACAAAGTTAAGATAGGAATCTAGGAATAAACCCTGAGTGTGATTCTTACAGCTACTAATCCAAACCATACCTCTCACATCCATCTTATAGCAAAACCAGATTCTACAAGTTGAACTATTAATGCCTCATTTTCATCCCCGATTCATTTAATTCATTCTGGAGCATCAGACAGATAGTCAAAGCTCAACATGACGTTGATCCAACTTGATGCCGAGCACAAATCATCAACCACCAAGACTTTTAAAGTCTTCAAGATAACGTTATTTACATGCTTCTCCCATGAAGCAGAATAGCTCCAATTAACTGAACTGTTGAAGAGAATCCACTGATAACAGACCCACTGGCCTGCTAATACTGTTTACAGTGCACAGGCTGTTGCCCCACTGCTCTCTGCTATTTCCTGTAACAACTAGAATTCCTTTCTTCCCGTTCCTCTGATTTATTTAAACATTGTGGCAGGCTTCATCCAAGTATAACAAGCAGCAGGGCTCTGAAAGAATTGTCAGTAACAGACCAACTCAAAGTAGTTCATAATGAGACACTTTTTTTACCTATACAAATCTTAAAAGTGTGGAGTTCATTTAAGCTCAGCTCTTCTGTTCATACTTTCTAGAACCAG
>CAEGAF010146903.1:0-23578 GCA_903067075.1 Micropoecilia bifurca
GTGTGTGTGTGTGTGTGTGTGTGTGTGTGTGTGTGTGTGTGTGTGTGTGTGTGTGTGTGTGTGTGTGTTTATAACACATGTTTATAAAAGATATTTGCTATCATTATGTCATGATGTATCAGTCATGATGTATCAGTTAGGCAGATTTTATCCTACCATGTTAAATATCCATGTGTCTGTTGTTAAAAAAGCAGAAATTTATGACTAGCACAAGTAGAAGAGAAAAACACAGCATGTATTGAGAGAACAGGTCTTGTAAAGATCAAATAAAATTAACGAAGTCTTATCACATATAAGGCATAAGCTCTTTGGAAATAATGTTTGCCTGATTAGATACAAGAAATTTACTATTGGCAAATTTTGCAAAAGTAACAATCTGATGTTCACTTTGTGGCATGTGGTTACCAGTAAATACACTCATCTCTTAGCAACAGATTAGTAATAAAAACATAAAATCTTTGTTCAAAAAAATTGTTCAAAAACATAAAATTTGTTCTGTGCTTTTGAAATACTACTTATTTTACACTATTTAACAAGAATTGTGCAACTGGTGAATTTTGCAGAAAAGTCAGATATTTTTGTTTGTCATACTCTAAAACAGACATTCAACACAAAAGTAAAAATCTGATTTATACTTCTTGACAATTCATTACCAGTAGAAAACGCTCATCTCTTAACATCAAATTAACTATTCTGTTTTTTTACAACCTGTTTCTGTTACATTTTTCTTGCCAGTCTCACAAAAAGACCAGATTTGTGGAGTGAAGAAGTACTCTCCATGCCAATTTAAGAGGACAGCCATTTCTTGGCAGGTTTTCAATTTTGTCATACTCTTTTTTTCTTTCTTTTCTTCATATGGTTTGAACTGGGGTGTTATATACTGTATATTCACAGCTTGGGATATTCTTGCTGTGAAATCTACAATTCTTTTGTGGGTTATGTGCTGTTTTTATTTGATTGCTGCCGTTTGCTGATTTTTAGCTAATTGTTTTTGTAATTAACATCCAACGACACACCCGTGATCCGTTCTTCCATTGTATATTCCAGGGGGATGAGGTCCAAGCAAATGACCCAGGTAACTCTACATCTGGTATGCAGCTGTCTACTTAATTTTAATACAATAATACACATAAAATGTATACTGTTTTAGTTTTAATCATGTCTTTTTATTCAATCATGACAAATTTACAACATTTTTTATCTGGAAATATTTCTTCTCAAACTACAACTGTGCATGAAGTTTCAGTTACACATATTTATCTTAAAAACATATTTACCTCTGAATTAGTTTATAAAACATGACATGTAGACATCATAAAACACACTCCTTACTAAAGAGCAGGCGATGTCATTAAACACACAAAGGTCCCATTTACTTTTACAAACAATTTTTCCACCTCAAAGACAATTTTACAAGAAATCTCAAAAAGGTACTTTGCTTTTCGTAAGAAAAACGAATAAAAAAAAAAATCACACTGGCACTTTTTAAAGTAGTGGCAAATGTAACATTTTGACATTCTACATTAGGTCTGCAATTTTAACACTTGACAGGTTAAACACTGTAACCATAATCAATGATTCATAAAACAATATGAGACAAAGAGGCAACCCTTGCATCATACATGATCACAAATCAACAACTCAGCACCAGCCCAGACTAATATTGAATAAAAAGTAAGCTCAGAGTCTTTCAACCACTAAGAAATATTAGTTTGTTTTTTTTTTTGCTTAAAAAGGTCCAAAGAAATCTCAAAATCCTCTTAGGTCTACTACTCTGCCTCTTGCTTTCCACTTCAGATAAGACAGTGTAACAAGCTTTTAAGGGAAGGTGGCACGTTATATAAATATATTAAATTGATGTCTAACACAGACTCAGTGATAAGACTTATCGAAATGTAGTTCAGTAGCAAAACAAGTAACCCAGAAAAGGCAAAAGAAGGTTAAAATATATATAATTAACACCGAACATTTAACAAAATTCTATAAAAATTGGTGAGAAAGGCCTGTACAAACATAAAACATACCATTACCCACAAATAAAATTTGTTTGCGTAAAACTGTTGAAAAGCACAAAAATAAATCCAGTGAATATATCTACATGAAACAAATAAATAACCAGTGTTCATATCAAGGAGGCTTTCTCTCTGATATACACCCTTTCTGACAGTTTTTAATGTTCTCATACTTAGGGAAAAAAAGCATAAATATAAAATATTTTCTTTTAGGTCAAAAAGCACATAAATAAATACAAAAATAACTAAAACTTATCCTATTAGTTCAAAAACTGATGAAAAAAAAGAGTTTTCAGTCTTGAGAAATGTTTCTGGCAGAATCTGTGTTTCTGTTTCTATTTGCTGTGCATGAAAGTCTCTATTTAAATTGGTCTGGAATTAGGTTCATTTGTGAGTGAATACTTGTTGGCGGGCTAGAAATGCCCTCTGACCAGTCGGACAAGTTGGAATGTGGGGACGAGCTGGACCACTGGTCGGGGGATCCAGGGGAAGGGGTTAGAAATGGGTGGTCAGGCACCTGTAGCTGGTGGTTAGGTGTGTTGTCCATAGGTCCTGTATAGCTATGTTGGGAGGGAGGAGTTGGAAACTGGGTGCCGAGCATCTGCGTTTCCTGCGGCAACACGGTGTGGATGGGAACCGAGCGGCCCGAGCCACCGTTTGGCTGCATGTCAGCGCCGTTCAGCTCGACGTTCGGGAAGCTCTGGCTCAGGCTTTGGCCGACGGTGGTGGAGTTGGAGTTCTGGTGCTGCAGCTGCCTGGAGTGAGGCTGCTGCATCATGTGCACGGTTGAGCCCATGTGGCTGGTTGGCAAATTCTGGTAACCCATGATCTGGGACAAAGTGGCAGTACTGACGCCGTGCAGGGCACCCATCATGTTGTGCGTAATCGGCAGACCCTGGGTGAAGCTTCCCTGCTGGCTCACACCCGGGTGCATCCTGGTCAGCCAGTCGCACTGGCCTCCTCTGCTGCCGCCCACAGATGTTGTGCCCTGGCTACTGGGGCTGGACACAGGCAAGTGGGTGAGGCGGGGGGGATCAAATGACATGCAACTTATATCCTTGCCTATGCTAATCTGGCCTGTGTGGGAGTCCCCGTTGCCTTGTAGGTGATTTAAGGACATAGGCGGCGACTGCTGGAAAGGCGATGGCATAGGAGGAGAGGCCACGTCGGACAGGTAGCCATGGGGCGACTCAAGTGACTCAACAGGAGACAGAACAGCTGTTGTGTCTAATAAGTTACTCTTCCCATCCATTGGCTTCTTCTTCTTCACCCTTATATCCTTACCTCCATCCTTCCCTCCTTTCCCACCAGAGCTCGGCTTTCGAACTTTTTTCCCAGAGGGGGTCGGCTTGAGGTTGCTCAGATAGTCATTGGGGGAGCAGAGAGGAGGGGAGAGGGTGGAGGTGCTCAAGGTGGCGCTGTGCAGCCCAGGACTCCGAACCACGTTGTACTCGTCTAGCAGGTGGACTATGTCGTGATGCATGCGCTCCTGGGCGATGTCTCGAGGCAGTTGGTCGAGATGGTCAGTGATTTCGCGGTTGGCAAAGTGCTCCAGAAGAACTTTAGCCGTCTCATAACTGCCTTCACGGGCTGCGAGAAACAGCGGTGTCTCCTCCTAAAAACAACCAAAACACCAGAAACTTCAGTTAGAAGCGATAGATAACATAAACAGACAGTGCAGTGCCTCACAGGTGTTCATAGCCATAAAACCTTTTTTTACATTTTGTTGTACAGTACGAAAAAAATATTTGCATTTTATTGGAATATAAAGGGGATGGATAAGTAGTGCCTAATTAGAAAGTAATTGCCCCTGTATTTAGTTTCAACCATCTTGTTACCACCAACTATGGCATTTCCTTTCTCTGATGAACAACCCAGCCATTATATTTCACCAAGGGACTGGAGTGGCGCTGGTTTTCTGCAACTCATAGCATTTCCCTTGCAAACCAGACACTTTCCTTTTTTTTTTCTTCCTTCAACAATCACCTTTTGTTTTTGAGACTCTTGCACACAAATGAAATCTGGTTACATGAAGGGAATTTAGGGAAATCAGAGTAAAGGGAGCTGAATACAAATCAATGTAATCCTTTTCAGGTTTTTATTTTTTGAGAAAAAAAAATGTAAAGACCATGTACAAATTTTCTTCCACCTCACTATGATGTGCTATTGAACTAAGGGGGTGTGAATAGTTTCCCTCGTTAGCCCGTACCTTGTTGTCCTGCATGTCTTTGTTGGCACCATTTTTCAGCAGCACCACAGCAGCCTCCACATTGTTTACAGCGGCAGCCCAGTGCAAAGCCGATTTTCCTGCAAAGATTTTTACATTACAATATTTTATCATAATAACTCCCAGACACAATGGGTCATGTATAAAGGTTTGTGCAGATTACAAGATGATAAAACTTCAGCTACCAGAATCATCAGTGGCGTTGGCATCGGCGTGACAGTTGATGAGTTCTTCGACCATGCCCTCAACAGCCAATCGCGCGGCCAGAATCAGAGGCGTTGTTCCGTCGTGCATGCGGGCATCAAGATCGGTGGCTCGATTTCGGATTAATATCTGGGCAGAGACAAATTTCTTTAGCAAAGGAATTTCAGCTGCTAGACTGTCAATTGTGTGAAAGCCCAAAGCTAGGCGGGACGAATGGGCAAGCTACCTGAAAAACTCCCTGTGCATCCGCAGCCACAGCAGCGTGCAGCGGCGTGCGGCCCATGTTGTCTTGTACATTGGCGTCTGCGCTGGACTCCAGGAGGCGCTTGGCGGCGTCTGAGCGGGCATAACGGGCGGCCAGGTGGAGGGCAGTCTCACCCGTGCGATCGGTCTGGTTATGGAGGTTGGCTCCGTGGTAAATGAAATCTGTGATTATTTCTGCTGACGGATCCTCTTCCTCCTCACTGTTGCCGGTGTCCAGTCCTCCACCGCTGCAGGAGGCGATCATCAGGGGCGTGAAACCATCTGAGAATGAATGTAGTATTCGGTATTTGAGTAAAACGATGCGATACCCTGAAATAGTAGTATATTTACTCAAGTTGGTCATAGTATGTATTTTCACTTTTGCAAACATACCTGGTCCTCTGACATTGACATCCATGCAGTCATTCTCAATCTCTCCCTGAGGAGGTGTGGGTGCAATGGACGTTATCCGGAGGTCAGCTGCATCCAGGTGTTGCTGGGTCCATTTCCTCTGGTCTGTATGATCACTTAAATCCAACATCGCCTGCTCCTCATACTGAGGAATGTAAAGATCATTGTAGGATTAATATCAACCGCAAGTGATTAAATGAATAAAGTTTGTTTATATAAATATAAAACTGCAAACATAAACTAACTGTTCATCTTACCCTGAAGTGCCTACAGTCTGGATCATCATCTCCCCATTCAGTTTGATTGTCATCTATAAGGTTGCTGTCTGAGTTCTTCATAGGTCTTTAAAATGAAAAAAAAGAGATTAGATCACCTGTAAATCAATATTGTGTTGAGATGCAACAAAATATGAAATCCGCTTACTTCAGTCCAACAGAGTCCTCTCCCAATGGCTCCCTGCGCTTCTTTTTGCTGGGCTCCGATACGTTAAATCCCTCCGGCATCCAGAGCTGGCCATGCTCTCGACGCCGCTTCTGAACCACTATCACACCAAGGCATATGAAACCCGAAATGGCCAACACCAGTAATACCAAATACACGGGGAAAAACTCTGTAGGGGGAGGAGTAGGTTTCACACCTAGAGAGATAGAAATAATTCAACACGTTGAACTTCGATTTAGTAGTCATTTAGTATATAATTACATATATTACATATATTTAAAAAATCTGAATCTGTAAGTATTAACACATACTTGTTACAGCTTCAATATAGGGAACATTGAGGTTCCCACTGGTGGCCAGCGCTCCGAGGAAGGCGGCCACATCTGTGGCGCTCTGGAAGCATTCAGTAGATTGCTGGTAGCACTGACGATTGTCTATCTCCAGATATACAATCGATCTGTGAGCAGAAGTGGGTTGGAAAATTAGCAGTGAGTTACTTTTTCAAAATCCTAACACATTCTAGTTTTTGTTAAAACCGTCGTCTTCCTACCCTTTGACTTGCACGGGATCCAGCTCTCTCCGTTTCCGCCGATTGACCATGGAGGACACACTTTCCTTCACCTGACCCAAAACATTGGATGGCATTGAAGTCCACTCAGGCCAGCCTTCTGCAGAGCGCTTCAGCACATTGTGTTTCACCAGGTCTTGTTCATTGCCATAGTAAGGAAAGACCATTGGTTCTCCTTTTGCGTCACGGCGGAACACTACGTTGGTGTGGAGAACGTTGCTGAGCTCTCTGAGGAAGGATGAAGAGCGGTTCTTAAGCAGCTCTGGGGGAATATGGACAACCAGAACTAAATGTCCATCTGCTAGCTTCTCTGGCATGTTGTTAGCACAGTCCAGGCCGTCCCACTCGCATTCTGCATTGTTGCAGCCTTGGTCGCAATGACCATCAGCATAGTGATCCTTACAATACTGATCATAAAGAGGGCTGAAAAACACAGACATTTTTTTTTTAGATTTTCCACAGCCATTTTCTATGACTCACTCTCAAAAACCGTTTTTATTTTCAGACTTACTTGCACTGTCCTTCCTGTCCTTGACAATCAAAGCCATCATAGAGACACCCTGGGCTGTTACATTGGCCATCGCACTTGCCATTGTTGAAGTATCGCCAGCACTGCAGAGCAGCCGAGCAGTTTTGCCAGGGATCATCAAAATTGAGCGAGCAGTCACCTCCGTCCCAGCCACAGGCATGGTTGTTACACAGCGAGTCACAGATGTGGTTACCGGCCCACTCATCACACTGGGGAATCTCACAGCTCACCTCCACTTCTGGAGGCGGTGTGATGTCCCGTCCAAACCCCCCGACGAAGGAGTAGTCCAGTATGTGGCAAAGGAGGCCATTGAAGTTACTGGGACAACTGCACTGGAAAAAGGGAGCATCAGGGGTGATCTGGCAAGTGCCTCCATTGTAGCAGGGATTTGAGATGCAGAGGCTGTCGGTGGGAGTCTGACATTCCGGCCCGGTGAAGGTTGAGGGACACAAGCAACGTGGACCCAGGTGGCCGGACACACATGTACCACCATTCCTGCAACTCAGACTGCCACAGGAGCGAGAATCATACTCGCAAGAAGACCCAGTGAAGCCCTACAGGAAAATATTATAATATTAAGAGTTTATTATTTGTATCATTATCACCGTTTAGGATTTGTATAAGAAGCAACTGTAACTAGAATTTCTAGCAGCACTCACAGGTGGACATTTACAGATAAATCCATGAGGCGTGTTACTGGCAACGGCACATGTTCCTCCGTTCCTGCAGGGCCTTCCCTTGCAGCCATCAAACACCTTGTCACAACGTTGCCCTGTAAAGCAGAAACGTTAGAAGTTTGTCAGCTGTTCTTCCGGACATCTACACAATCAGTTTCCGAGGACGCAAAAACCACCGCTCATCCATACCTGTATATCCGGTTCTACATTCACAGCGGTAGCTGTTGGGAAGCTGGATGCAGTTGTACGACCCCCGGGGGTCACAAGGGTTAGACAGGCATTCATTGACGTCCCCCTCACAGCGTTCCCCTACATAACCAGGCGGGCACAAGCACTGGTAGCCCCCAATGCGATCGACACACTTTCCATTGTTGAAGCATTTGGGCTCATTCGTCAGCGGGTCGCTGGGAGGGTTGCAGTCATCCAAATTAATCTCACAGTGGACACCTGCAGGTAGATGCATTGTTTTAGAAAATATATCTATGACACCTGTTAAGCCCTTGCATATCTGAAAAGCATTTGCTTTTAATTTTCAGACGCGTACCTTGTGTCCCTCTAGGACAGGAGCATTTGTAGGTGTTAATGAGATCGATGCAGGTCCCTCCATTCTGGCAGGGTTGAGACTGACATTCATTGATTTCTTTTGAACAGTTCACACCGTGGTAACCCGGGACACACTGATAAAAAAAAAAGAAAAGCAGAAGTACATTTGGTTATTTAAATCATCAAGTACAGCACAATAAACTCTTGTAAGATTGCCAACACTTTATACTGTTGTAAGGTATTTCCTTTACCTCACAACTGTAACCTCCAAGATAATCATTGCAAGTTGCTCCATTCTGGCAAGGATTAGGTGAACATTCGTCCACCTGTTCCTGGCAGTAACTCCCAGTGTAGCCAGCCTGGCAGCGGCAGTAATGTGTGTTTCCAGCATCCAGACACTGGCCCGAGTTCCTACACAGTTGAGACACCTCCACACCTGGAACCAAGAAAAGTAGAAATGACTCAAGGAACTTGTCACTTACACCTGGCTCTAGACTTAATCAAGTAGAAGATTAAAGCGATGGCATGTGATATGAATGATCATACCTTGCCGTTTGGCAGCGACTTCACATGACACACTGGGGATGTCGCAGTAAAGGCCAGTAAATTCAGTCTGACACTGGCAGGTGTACGAGGCTCCCTGCTGCCAGCAGGAACCTCCATTTTTACAAGGGGAGGAGTCGCACCAGCGCACAAGACTCTGAAAAATGAAATGTATGTAAAATGCATTTTTAGAAACTATTTAAATATAGACTGCAAGTATCAGAAATATCCAGAAGTTAATTTCTATTACACTGAATTGCTTTAGTTTTTGAATTGTGCCTTGTTTCATACGTAAGCCCAATTTAATGCCTGAATATGTAATAGTTGTAATTATCAGAAGATTTACTTCAATTTGCAGAGAACTTATGAGCTAATTTTCATTGTCTTAACTTGCAATATGAGTCCAGATCTAAGACTCAACTTGCCATTTCTGGTATGTATCACACCGCCTTTGTAACATGTTAGCCTACCTGACAGTTGACTCCTGTGTAGCCGTGAGGACAGGTGCACTTGTAAGTCCCATAACCATCAAGACACGTGCCTCCATTGAGGCATGGCTTGGAGTCACACTCATTGATGTCGTACTGGCAGTAGCTTCCAGTGAATCCAGTCAGACACAGACAGGTGAAGGTGTTAATCCCATCCACACAAGTTCCACCATTGAAGCAAGAGCTGCACAACAAGCAAAGAAAACCCAGTCAGATTATTAGTAAAACTACATAGATTAAGATGGGTAGAATTATTAAATTAGGCAGCCTACCTGTCGGTGCAGTCATTGGTGTTGATCTCACAATTGATGCCACTGAAGCCCGGTGGGCAGGTGCAGGTGTAGCTGTTAACACAGTCGGTGCAATTAGCCCCGTTTTTACAAGGGTTGCTCTCACACTCATTTATGTCGTGCTCACACCGGCTGCCACGAAACCCGGGCAGGCAGGTACAAGTAAACCTGTTGACACTATCGCGGCAAAGCCCTCCATTACTGCATGGATCTGAAACGCAGCAAAGTGGATGTTAGGCAAAGATTTTACTTTTCAATCATAGAAGGGAACCTGCTATGCTCCAGGTCAGCAGCTTACTTGGTTTGCAGTCGTCAATATCCGTCTCACACCGTTGACCGGTGTAACCTGGCTGGCACTTGCACTGAAAGCCACCCATGGTGTTGAGGCACACAGCACCGTTGCGGCAAGGGCTCTTCACGCATTCATTGATGTCAATCTCACAAGTCTGACCTTTTGTTAAAAAAACACATCAATGGGTTATGCATAAGTAAAACAGTGAACTGAGAGATAAACCAACAGCCACTTACTATACACACAAATGCTATTAGATGCAAACCTTGCCATCCTTCAGGGCAGATGCAAGAAAAGCTCTGAAAGTCTTCAGCCTCTTTACATATTCCTCCATTTTTACATGGCCTGGGGCTGCAAGGGGCCTGCAGAGTCTCACAGTTTTCACCTGGAAACAAAACATACATCATCATTAGTAATAGTTAACAATATGCAGCAATTACTTCAACCATACATCAGTGTCTAACTGCATATGGTAAAAAACCATGTTTTCTACATATCTTCCATGATCGGTAGAGTTAAAAACATTAGTTTCTAAGTTCCATTTTCCATTCCACTTCCTTATCCATTTCCATGACAACTTAGCCAAACAGGAAGGGCCTTCCTGTTTCCTGCTATTGTTTGATCTTAGACAGGAAACAGGACGTGGCAGAAGAGAGACCAAAGCTTGAAGTGCACGTCTGCTGCTGAAACTAGCTGCTTTGTTATTCCAAACCACATTCCCTGTGTTATCCCTGCCAAACAGACAAGCAGATCTTTCCACGCACAGACGCCAAAAACAGGCATCCCTGTTGTTAGCTGGTGTTTTCTTAGACAACACAGGATGCGACAGGACAAAACCTCTGTGAGGAAGCTGAAAGACTATCTTTATGCTTTCAGACCTGCATGCAAAGCTGAGACAGCAATTCATGATGTTAAGAAACCAGGAAATAGTCTGACCCCAGAGTGAAAGATAAGCCCCCTCTATGCCATACCAGTATAAGGCAGTAAACAGTTGCACTTGTATCCAGCCACATCATCAATGCAGGTTCCCTGGTTGAGGCAGGGATTGGAAGCACACTCATTGATGTTAGTTTGGCAGTTAGGTCCTACAGTGGCAGGATTGTAAAAAAAGACATTTGGGTTAGATTTTCACCAGATTAGCAACCCCTTGCCACCAGTGAAAAGCAAATTGAAAGAAAGGTTCAAACTGACCGGTGAAGCCAACTCTGCATGTGCAGTGGTACCCGCTGGTCATGTCCTTGCATATTCCACCGTTCATGCAGGGGTTGGACTCGCACTCGTTGTTATTAATATTGCAGTTGTGGCCGCTCCAGCCCGAGTCGCAGGTACATTTATAGCTTCACAAGACATTAAATGAAAAGTAAGGATTTTTTTTTTGCTTTCTCTTTGGTGTTATTGATTTTTTTTTTTGTTCTCTTAAAACTTCACATCCACTCACCCATTAATGAGGTCCTGACATCGGCCGTGGATGCAAGGGTTACTGGCGCACTCATTCACCTCTGACAAACAGGTGACATCATGGTAGCCCTCAGGGCAGACGCATGTGAAGCTGTTGATGCCATCGATGCACGTGCCACCATTTTGACAGGGATTGATGACGCAGTCGTCTATGTTGATGTTGCACATTGTGCCTGAAAAGCAAGACAACGGAATTTGAAGACAGCATAACAAGTTTGCCTTTTGGTGGGGTTCAACATGTTTCCTTTCTCGTTCTCTCAAAAAACCCTTTATTTACACACCAATTTGTATGGATCCAGCTCAAAAATCCAACTAAAATATGTTCAATATTTTTGGTTGAAACCTGACAAAATATCTAAATCCCCAAGCAAAGCACTCTCAAGGATCATTAAAGAAGGCAATAAGCTGCTGTCTGGTGTGGTATCCTTTAAATCTTGCATAATATGCTCTCCATGGTACTCCCTGGTCAGTGTAGCTTTTGGATGACGGCGAAATAAAGTCTCCCTTTTTGGCATTCAGTAAGCAGAAGCAACAGCAGCTCCAGTGTGTACCCAACCTCGTGGCCCCTGGAGGCCTTTTTACTTCTACCCATTGATTAAATGGGGCCATGCTGAATAGGAAGATGCTGGATCTGAAAGAGGGAGGTGCTGCCAAGAGAGTGGGAGTGTGCATGTGTGTGTGTGTGTGTGTGTGTGTGTGTGTGTATGTGGCGGGGGCAAGGCCACTCTCCCTGTCACCCCCACCAGCATTTCATGAAGAAATAACCTCAACCAGGACTGTTTACGAGGACAGAAGGCCATACCCATTTAAAACATGACCAAGTAACAATTAACCACCCTCCTTCCCCACCACCACCTCTGATCTCCCACTCCTGGCCTACACACCCCTCCTCCTTTGGTCTTCATCAATCAGGAGAGGAGGGCCCAACTGCCTGATATTTGGTCACAATAGACCTCTGTCCCTCTGTGTCTCAGTCCTGCTGTTCCCTCCACATTCACCCCATGAGTACAAAAAGATGGTGGAGAGGATTGGGAGGAGGCATGCACAGCAGCCTACACAGACACACACACACACTTGTTACCTCCTTGTTGCTTCTTTTGTGAAATAATCACAAAGCAGCTACCAGCCAGAACCAGCTCTGGTGAGCTGGTGAGCAGCAAAAGAAATGAAGACAAGTCGCCTGCTTGCTTTGGTGAAACCTTATGGATAAATGACTGGAAATGCACTTTTACACTAACAAGCATCTGAAACAACCATCTGATATGTGATTAAAAGCCAGTCTCTTTTGTTTTTGTGGGATCACTTTACAGACTCTTTCCGTGCTCAACATCGCAGTCTTTTCAGAAGGCAAACAAAGTTAGACCTTTGTGTGTATGGATCAGGTTCGGGGGGGGGTAGTCTTCCCTTTCTCTCTGGCTGTCTGTCCCACACAAGCAACCTGACACCATTGTTCCACAGCAGCGGACCCGGCAGCCACCTGTCGAACCTGCCCCTCCCAAAGCTCAGGGGACCCTGCCCCCTGCACCTGTACACTCCATCCAGACACTCACCTGTGTAACCCGGCTCACACGCACACTCGTAACCATTGATCTTGTCAATGCACCTCCCGTAGTCGCAGGGCTGGCTCTTGCAGTCGTCCAGGTTCACCTCGCAGTTGGACCCTGGCGTGCGACGAAACAAGTTGGAGAAGACATGAAAAACCTACGGACATTTTCCGAGGAGGAATATGAGAAGATCAGTCCGGTTTTCTCACCAGCAGTGCCTTGGGGGCAGGAACAGAAGTACGAGTTTTCCCTGTCCTGGCAAGTGCCTCCATTCTTACACGGCTGGCTGAGACACTCGTTGATGTTGGTTTCGCACAGGCGGCCGGTGTAGCCGGGGCGGCAGTAGCAGGTGAAGGAGGCCAGGCCGTCTTCACACGTGCCGTAGTGGCACGGATCAGAGTAGCACTCGTTGATGTCAATCTCACAGTGCTGCCCTGTGTAACCTGAAAGAGAAAAGTAAATTAAGAATTGTTATAAATAATTGAAAAATATCTATGGCTGCTTTTTATTACAAAACATTTTATTACATTACATTTTCAACTTTTTTAAAATTTGCCTTTTATTTAATTAATTTAAATTATATTTCATAATATTTTAATATAAAATATAACTGAAACAATTGAACAAGTGTTTGCCATATTTATTTATTTATTTGTTTATCTCAAGTTTAAGCACAGACTAATATAAGAATTTAGGAAATATTTTAAGTGCTTGATTTATTTCAACAGAACACAGAAATATGCAATAATAGGCCTAGAATGTAGAAATATTTATTTTTTAGATTATTTTTAACTTCAAACAACATGTAAAAATGTTATTTTATCAATTTTCCAAGTAATTATTAAGTATTGCATTTATCTCAACACAAAATGCTATTTTGCATCTGAAGAAACTACCTTCGGCACAATCACACGTGTACTTATTGGGTCCATCAGTACATTTGGCTCCGTTCTTGCAGGGTGTGCTGGCACACTCATCAATATCCACCTGACACAGATTTCCTGAAAATCCTGCAATTGTATTTAAAAAGACAGAATAATCAATGTTTGGTTTCAAAACTCAGTACAGGTGCGTAAAAATCATCCATCCATCCATTTTCTTTACACCCTTGTCCCTTAATGGGGTCGGGAGGGTTGCTGGTGCCTGTGTAAAATTAAAGATAAATATATTTTGCAATATTTTCAGCTAACAATAAAATATGCATACATGTAAAAAGCTTCACAGACAAGTTACTTTAAATTTGAAGTGGGTCTGCAGGAGGCTGAAAGTCTTTACAAACCATTCCACAATGCTAACTCCACTCTTCCCCCTCCTTTTCCCAGCTTTTACTGTGCAGGGAAATCTTTAGTTTAAGTCACAGTACAATGGCCCCCAACTCACCAGCTCTAAACCAATCCCTGCCCCCCAAATTTTGGCGCTAAGCATTGCCCGCCAAATATGCTAATGTTCATGCAGCTTGGTCCACATTATCCAGTCTCCCCACAAAGTATTCAGAGGAACCATTAGGAGAAGTAAATCATTAACATTCAGTCTGTGAGCAATGTGTGCTATACTCATTGACAGATTGGTTAATAATACCCTCTTTTATTACTCATTTTTCTTTCTAAAGGGTTTAAATCAGTTCAGTTTTAATTTCACATGAGTTCTAAAAGCCTTTTAGGGCAAAATATACAGATTATCTTCTGTCATCTCACCTTTGGGACACTCGCAGTGGAATGAGTTGATCTTGTCTATGCATTTTCCATTGTTAAGACAAGGCTGGCTGGCACATTCATCTGTGTTAATGTGGCAAAACACACCCTCATATCCTGAAACCATAAAAGAAGTGGTCAAACTTCCTTCCTTTGACAATATCTAAAAGCATGAAGAGAACAACTATATAGTTGGGATATGTAATTTCACTAACTAGTATAAAACTGGATTTAACATTTTTGTTATCGTCAACACACCACAACAGAAAGTGTCACTTTCTAGACGCTTATTCATTTGTATGTCGAGTTCTGCTTCCTGATTTTAATTATGTCACCTTTTCAACAATTTTAATGATCAACACAAGAAAAAGAACCTAAATGTTGTCTCACCTGGCATACAGATGCAGTGGAAACCTCCAATCTGGTCCAGACAGGTGGCATCATTTTGGCAGGGATTGGATATGCACTCGTTGATATCCATCTCACATCGAGGTCCCTCGTACCCTTGGAGACACTTACACTGGAAAGAGCCTAAAGTGTTGAGGCAGCGACCACCGTGCTCACAAGGGTTGGCACCTACAACATGCAACATACAAGGATCCATTTACCCCGTGAAACAACAGAGAAAAATGTTGCATTTGTGAAACTAGCTTTATAACTTACCGAGGGAGCATTCATCGATGTCCAGGTTGCAGGCTGATCCTGCGTAACCCGGGGGACAGGTGCATATCGCCTTGCCATTTACCGGGTTGGTGTCGCAATTAGAGCCCTTTTGACAAGGATTGCTGATGCAGGCATCATCAAGGTGGCACAGCAAACCTGTATGACCACATGCACCACATTTAATCTCTTTTTTATCAAAGCTTGTTTTCAGAGTGAGTCCTGAAAGCAGGCCTGGCGGTAGTCTGACCTGTGCGCCCGTGTGGACACTCGCAGAAGAAGGAGGCCACGCGGTCGTGGCAGGTGGCGCCGTTGTAGCAGGCTGCGCTGGCACAGTCGTCGATGTTCTCGCTGCAGTCGTCGCCCGTCCAGCCGTTGACGCACACACAGTGGTAGCTGCCGTGCGTGTCGTGGCATGTTCCTCCATTTTGGCATGCGTTGGGCATCAGTTCGCACTCATCCACGTTTTCAGTACAATACTGACCTGATTGGGTTATCAAAGCAGAGCATAAATAAGACCTCTGTATGTTACAGTAGCTACTTCTATTTCAGCTACAAAGGTGGGCATTCAAAAATAACATGAAGAGTGAGATAACCTGTGTAATGAGGTGGGCACTGGCAGTTGTAGGTGTTGACTCCATCCACACACACACCACCATTCTGACAGCTGTGTGCCGGGCAGTCATCGATGTTGTGCTCACAGTGCTGGCCTGTAAAGCCTGAAAAGATCGAGACACGACCAAAAGCGCTTAGACAAAGTGGAGTATGGCCAAGACAGACTTGACCACTTAGATGTGGTTAATAATCACATTTCCTTCCTATCCTTATCACAGCAATCATAAAACGATAGGCTCTCCATATCCGCGTGGCACACTGTTTTAAAGCCTTCGAGTTGACAGTATCCTGTGTCCTCCTCAAACATCAAAGCCTCGAAAGAGCGTGTTACAGTCTGATTAACGATCAACCCACAGCTCTGCAGGTGCTCCTGCAGCTTCGCAATCTAAACGCATTCCAGCGCCGGCCCCCACAACGGGAGACGCACAGCACGAATTAAACTTTAACACACAACAACCCCTCAATATCCCTCATTCATCCGCTTATCTAAACAACGTGTCCTGTGCTGATCACCGGAAGACGATAAGATTTTTAAAAAGCTGAATGTTTCAAGGAGTGCACAGATCAAGTGAATGCAGCATGAGAAAATTTCAACGTGGGTCGAGGGGCCGAGCCAACCAAACTGTAACAACACTAACCATAATGTTGTAACAGCTTTGAGCACCCAAACAATAAAGATGGCAGACAGATTGGTTTGAATGGGGTGAAAAACAAGGTGTTGTTTCCCGTATGTGACCTAATCAGTGGGGTGTGTATATCTACAGGTAGTGTGATGTACTGCTTTGTGGGCTCATTGCTCATTATCAGAAGGAAACGTCTGCATGACTATATCCTGCCAGTGGAGGCTGGCAGAAAGTGTGGTAACCCAAAGATTACCCACCCCTCCCAATAGATCTTATCACAACACATTGCTTTTCAGGTCAAATTTGTTTTTTAAAGGAAAAACAAACATTCAAACCAAAACGCAAACCCAATGAGCTCTAACAGGACAGACAGACTCAGTTGTAAGCACTTCTGCTAATGGTGGAACAATGGACGAAACAAAGCCATCCATAAGGTGGTGTCTAAACAGAAATTGTTTGTTTTCACAAAGCTTTATTTTAAAGCAGCCATAAACACTGCAGAATATTCCAGTGAAAGTTTCGCAAGTACATTCGTTTTTAAGCTTGCCCAATTCCATTCAAAGGTGGTGCTACTGTTGAAAAACACTGAAATGTTTTTTTTTTTTATTTCATGGTTTTTGCCAGTAGAAAGAAATACTTCATAATTCTCCAATTTTAGTTTGGGTGTCAGACTGGGTGTCAGAATTACAATTAGGTTTAGGGCTTGGACATGAAAGCAAACACAGTTGGAATCAGAAATGGCCTGAGACTAGCATTCTGAGACAGGTCTTTCATTAGCAATGATGGTTAGCCATGGTATTTTCAGTGTATCTACATCCAGTCACATTTTTTATATCCAAAATGCTATATGGTTTAAAGGTGATGGATTTTCTGACAGACAAGATGTTGGTTAGAACAATCATTAGTTGACCCAAGAAATATTTCCTTTTTTACTTCCTCATAAGAGTAGATTTAACTTATTCAGCGTGAAATTATATCCATCCAATAACCGGATAATGGCTCACGAGACAACCTCCACTTCGACAAAAAATTTGGCATTTTAATGTTGCGAGACCTCAGTACACCTACCTAGGAGGCAGCTACAGTCATAGGTGGTTTCACCTTTCTGGACACATGTGCCTCCGTTCTGGCATGGTGAGGGGCTGCAAGGGGAGTAAAGGGTCTCGCAGTGTTGACCAGTAAACTCCTGAGGACAGCGGCAGTGGTAAGAGCCAACTTCGTTGACGCAGAAGCCCCCATTGAGGCATGGAGATGGATTGTGGGCGCACTCGTTAATATCCTGCTTGCAGGTTAGGCCTTGGAAGTTGGCGGGGCAGGTGCACTTGAACATGGAATCTAAAGTAGAGCACTGGCCGCCATTTGCACATGGATTGGAAGCACATGGGTTTGGAGTCTGGCAGGTTTTACCTGGGCAAACAAACGAAAGAGGTGAGTAAATCATGAGAGTTTAAAGTGAAATAGGATAGAAACTGATGCTAGCCACATACCTGACCATCCTGGTGGGCAGCGGCAGCGGAAGCTGCTGAGGCTGATGAGGTCACACGTTCCTCCATTGCGACAGGGGGAGCTCATGCAAGCATGGTTCCTGGGAGTCAGACACAGCCTATCGGTGTAACCCAGGCGGCACACGCAGTGGAAATCAAATGTGTTGCCATGGGAGACAGGGTGGCATTCGCCACCGTTGCGGCAGGGGGACGGGCTGCAGGGGCTTGGGTATTGGCACCGATCCCCTACATAGTCACTGGGACACCTGTGAAAAGACAGGGAGGAGGCGGTGAAGATTATAAAACTGGGATCTTTTTCTGTCAAAATCATGGGACCAAATGTCCAAACAAAAGGAGATTTTCAGAAGGGAGGAAGTGGGGGTGAGATGAAAGTTTTTCTCCCCAACCTAGACCGAACATGGACGACATGTTGTTCTAGTGTGTCTCTCCGGATTAGGCCCTCTCAGGACTTTGAAAACACATTCTACTGGTACAACAGACACCGCTAAATAGTCCAGCCATAAATGCTTGTTCCCATCTACCTTTTACCCCCACGCTGTCCAAATTCATCTCGAATGACTGTAGAGATCAAGGCGACTGTGCCGCCTATGCATGTCCCCCATGCAGCGCTGCATTCAGGCCCTAAGCTCTCTAATATTTCCATCCGATCTAGTCACGAACAATTACTCCATCAGTCTCATGTCCCTCTCTAACAGATTGTTGGAATAAAGACACCGAGGTCCCAGCAGTGATGAAAAATATTCACGCCTCTCGGCAGATCGCTAGAGACGGATTCCACAAATGAAAAGGCATCAAACAATTTATTAACTTTGATTTCACACTCACAAAATCCTTACATGTTTTACATGCCACTTGTGTAGACTTAAGGTCCCGTCTGTCACGTGAAGGAAAATTTAAAGTCAGCGGGAAAAAAAAGTGTTTATGTTTGAATTGGAGCTTGTGCGACAGTGTGCACACGAGCGTGAGTGTTTATGTGTAAGAAACGGCATCTGTTGGCCTCCGAGTATCTCCACAGGGAGCAGGTGCGCATGTTAATGAAGGCAGCTGTTGGACAGGGTTCCTCCTCCTCCCATTTTCCTTTCTCCTCCTTCTCGTCCTCCTGTCCCCTTATCCCCCTCAGTGCCCCCCTCCTCCTGTCCTCTTCTCAGATGGGGGGGGGGACTGAAAAGCCAACCTCGCCTCCAGGGACATAAAGGACCCATGTGAAGTCAGCTGTTGCAACTTCTGTCGCTTCAACTCCCTTAAACCACGCAATCCGGGTCTAATTCCTCTCTTGCCTACCTGTTCTCCTTTCATTTTACCCAACATCCTCTTTCCCTCTCGTTTGGTTACTACCTCAGCATCAACTTGCATCTTGACTTCTTTCCTGCAGAGATTCCTTTATAGGTCACAGCAGTTTGCTTTTACAACCCTTTCCTTATGTCACACAAGACTGCTAAAACTTTGATTGTTGACTTAGCGAGGTGAGACCAGTCGAGGGGGTTTAACAGTCCTTCGTGCACAAACAGAGAGTCCAGACAGTTGCAATTGTCAGACCACTGTAAAGGTATTTGAGGCTGCTTTGAGGTTTCCTGCTTCTTTTTTTGTGTTTCACTATCAAAACATCCTGGATACTCAGGAGAGAAGTCGGCTGTTTTGGTGTAAGAATTCTCACTCAGCAGAATGCAGCAGACCTCCTTTAAAGCAGAATGTTTGCACTCCGGGGGTTTTTGCATCAGCACACACCGAGTAGCTGTAACAGATCCTCTTTGTCGTAAAGTCACCCCATTCAGAGATAAAGATCCACCCACAGGCTGAGCAGACTAGCAGCACACACCACAGCAACAGGTCTCTCTCGACGATGCAATGTCCCCTCAGGCCGGAGCAGATGCTTCCCCGACCTCTGACCCTAAGCACTTTTGTGAGTGTGGGACGGCCTCTTTGCCTTCTCTCCCCTCTCTGCTCTTGTCCCACTGGGCCCGATCTGCCATCTGTCACTTCTGGGGGTGACTTTATCATACGACACAAAACCAGCCCGACTGTGCAGTGGAAAATGCCACTGCTGTGGAAAAAAATGCACGAGCAGGTCGAGGGCAACATACAGTAAAGCGTGCACATGTGAACATCCTGTACTTTCTCTCCTGCTGCTTATAAAGCATATCTTCAATCCTCTCTCCAGTATTGAAGGGGCCCATATGTATCTAATCATTAGCCAAGATCTGACCCCTGGGGTGCACATCTGTGTAAGACCAAGAAATTAATCATGTGGTTTGGCTATAGAAACATAGAAATTAACTGATTATGGAAAACTTTGAACTCATTTAACTGGAGTATTTATTGCAAAATATTAAAACCAAACGATGGGAAGCTGCATTAGAGATGTGACAAAAATGACATCATAAAACCCCAAACAGCCAACTCATGTCATTCCACCCAGCTGTGGCTGAGAGTGTACGGACATACAGCGGCTTAGCGTGGGGCTTCAGCTGCAAAATTACTATTTGAGTGTATGCAAGAGCGCCTTGCATGTGATAGTGAGAGGAGCTGAGAAAGTGAGTGTCCCTACGCAAACTACAAATGTTTTTTTTTATGGCTTTCTTTCAACAGAGACTTTCTTGTTTTATTTAGCTACCTTTTCTTTAAACAACCCATTGATTTGGAGAAGTGATACCTTATATGTTGTAGGCAAACAGATTCTATTCAAAATACATATCTTCGCTGCAAATAAAAAAACAAACATACTTACACAATTTAGTCACTTAGCTAAATGTTGTGTAAGTGCAGTGAACCTTGTTTTTCTGACAGCACATTATCGACTTGGTTGTAAGTTTCACCAACCAAGTAAGCTACTGATCTAATGTTCACCAAGTTGAGCATCGGATCATTTGAATTAAATTCTACATTTCATTAGCATATTTCAAATGGGGATACTTAAAAATGACTGCTTTAGTAAAACCCTGTCAGCTGACAAATGAGCTGTGAAGCTAATAACATTTAAATGCACAGTCAGAAGGTGATCAAGCAGGGATCATTTAAAAATAAAGTTGTTCATTCTGTAGTATTGGGCAATGAGTTTAACTTAAGGTGGCCCCTGACCCAAGCAAATTACATATAAGATTTTCCCAGCTCTGATGTAAGGGGAACAAAGAAATGTATTCTTGCTCAAGCTACGTAGCAGTTCTCTTTTTACAATAGATATATAAAGTGGGATGTCTAGAATCAGAAGACAACATGCAATTTAAAGCTTTTTACAAATGTCTCTTTACTTTGCTGACTTAACTCTGCTTCAACTTATGAGTTGTCTTTATAAGCTTAAATTAAAGACGGCACACTTCTATTAATGCCGAACAAATATACATTGATCTCAAAATGGTGATTAACGACTCAAAGTAAATCTTTTAAAGATCTTCCAGTAAACACAGAGAACTACTGATTAATAAGTAAAATAATCTGACTCCACCGAAGCAAAACTTAAAGAAAATAAAGGTGTGACCAAGGACTTGCTCAAGGTTGAGTGTATTTTTGAGGTGTCATTTCTACTTCTGACAGCCTCAGCTGGCGAATGTGAGCTTTCAGAGCCCACTTGAATGAAATAGCTTCTTATCTATGTCTTCTGACAGCACCACTTTGATTGCCCTGCTCTGAGGAAATCCAGAGCAGCCCACTTAAAAGCCACACCAACAATAAATATGGGAAACATTTCTCGTGTTAAATATTTTAGCGTAACAGAGACTGATTCTTTCTCCACGGGGTACCCCAAACCCTTCATTTTGTCTGCAGTCGAGGGGTTCCTGGCATCCTGGGAATGGAACCGACCGAGGGAGTGGCAGGCTTGAAGCCTTAAACCCAATAAAAAACATCAGTCACCACACGTAACCCCGTCATGCACTCCCATGCTCCAAAGCTGAGCCTTCACGGAGACCTGCTTGGTAATCCTATAGGAGGACAAATGAAGAGCAGCATTCCTGGCGGAAGGGCAAATCGTCTCTTGAGCGGTGAGAGACTCATTCAAGGTGGTGTTCTTCAGTGAGATGTGCCATCGTTGATACACAGCACCAGCCAATTACCTAGGTTCATCACACTAACCCCACACAGTCTGGATGTTATTTCCTGCTTTCAAATGTATTTCTGTCAGAAGTGTTTAAAGCACCAAAACAGTCTCTTCCTCCTAAGCAGCGAATGTGAGTTTTGGGGTCATAACCCTTTCACCCTCTCCATGCCACTGTCACTGTCCCGCCAATGGAAAGTCAATTTGAGTCACAGAACGCTGTGCCCTTCATCTTGTGCTTTCACACAGCCTACAGAGGCAGTCAGCCACCAAGCACCATGAGAAACAGGAAGCCCCAGACCTTCAAATAACCTCTTGAATCTCAGAGTCACAACCTTGTGTTTCCCCCTCGCAGGCGTATGTTATAGCTGTTTCACTGCAGTTAAATCACACTAAGCTGTTTTTTTTTTGTGCTATATAGAGAGCCATTGTTAGGTTTTAACTAACAGCTGAACATTTTGTTTCTGCTTAGTTAAAAACCCAAGAAACCTGTTTGTCAAGCGATAAACATAATTTCTGCAAAAAAAAAAAAAAAAAATGGAGGAACTATCCCCGTTAGAAAGTGCAGAGTCTGACAGTGGTGGAATTCATGATTTGTTGTGGTTGAGTCACATGTTTATTTTGCATCATATGACCGGGCCATGCCAAAAGAGCGTTACGGTTTCCATTTGTGACTTTGGCATTGCCAAATGCCTAGAAAACTTCAGCAACTTTGTCGTACAGAGGCAGGACACAAGAGCACTTACAAACAAAAGCTGAACATGATCCGAATCACACACATAAATATACAACCAAGCACTAAGCACAGTTTGGTTTAAGGAATGACGCATGTCCACAAAAAGAGAGAGATGCTATTTTTACAACTTGAACTTGAGGAAAACATCCTTTTTTTGTGGCTCTCAGAGGTATTCACAGAACGGCTACATTTAGATCTAGTCACACACAGCGGCGCTCCATTTATGAGTTAGGAAACTTCTGAAGGAAATGAATTACTCTAGATTTTATTTAGGGGTACCAGAATTAAGTCAACCTGGAGTTTAAGTTAAGCTGACTGAATTTAAATGCACACTATATGTTTGGAAAGCATGTGTCCTTTTCTTTCTCCTTTGCCATTGTCACTTGTAAAAATAAAGGTAAAATAAAATAATCTTTGTTGAACTATCACTTAAAATCTCAGTGACTATAAATAAAGAAGCTTGTGGATTTTATGTGAAAAAAAAGAAAAAAAAAAGATTTAGCTCAACAATTTTAAAAACATTATATCTGACCATTTCCATTCTATTAATATCATCCACTACAAATCTTTCAACCGTGGGAACTGTGCTGGAGGAGGATTTAGCTCTATCTCAGTACTCAAATCTATGTCATCAAATGCTCACACAGAGCAGAAAAAAACCACAAAATGCAATGGGTGTCTTACATGTGTGTGTGTTGGTGGAATAGGTGGCATGAGGTGTTAAGTCGTTCATAAACTTTTTTCTTCCATTTAGCCCCTTTAGTCGGTAACTTTTGACTTCAATGTGCGGCCATGTCTCCGTTTCTCTAACCACAGGTGGACTTTCCAACCAGGCCTTCCGCACAGTATCTGGGTGAATCTGCCATCGCTGATGAGGCACCAGCGTTTGCGAGTGTGACTTGAAAACAATGACAACTTGGAAACCCCTTTGGTGCGTCGATGCCGCGCTTTCGCCCATGATTCTCTAAGTGCATCCCAGCACTGATCGCCGCTTGGCTTTGTGTGGGGATGGATGATTAATGAAAGCAGCCAGGAAGGAGAGAGTGCTGGTTGGTGAAGTGATGCCCTCATCCTGCCTGTTTTTAATTAGACCGAGCAGAGATGGTGGCCACAATAGGAGCTTTGTAGGGGTGGAGGGAGCGTTTCGGTGTGCCAGGGAGTGCACACGTGCGGAGGTCTATGTATGTGTGTGTGTGTGTGTGTGTGTGTGTGTGTGTGTGTGTGTGTGTGTGTGTGTGTGTGTGTGTGTGT
>CAEGAF010146923.1:0-30039 GCA_903067075.1 Micropoecilia bifurca
AATAATTATGTGATCGGTATCGGGAATCGGAATCGGCGATTTTCCCTCAGGGGTGATCGGTATCGGGATCGGCAGGAAAAGACCTGATCGGCACATCCCTAATAAACACCACAAAGGCAAAAGGGTTATAGCTTTAGAACAAAATGCATCAATTCTCTTATTTAAAGAGGCGTTAACATCCCTGAAGGTATTTGAATGTCCATCTAAATTAGTGTGCACAAGCCAAATCCTTCCTTAACTTGCCTTTAGTTGGTGTGTGGCCATGAGATGATGGCAGCCTTACAAAGCCAACATAATCCTCCTGTCCTGGACTAATCTAATGCCTCAGACCTCTAAACAAACATGGCTAAACTCCCTTGTTCCACTGTGTTTCTTTTGATATCCAACCCAATGCAGAACAGGTTCTGTACTGCAAAAAAATCACCACTGAGCAAGTTGGGGAGGGGAATTCCACATTTGAGAAAATGTATATTTCATGAGCGAAGACTTTTATGCCAACATCTGCAAAGGCAACTGAGAAAAAGGCAGAAAGCCATTATGCCATCACTTTTACATTCAGTTCCCAACAGCTTGTTTGTCGCCAACGTTAAACTGTCGAATAAGACGGGGATTCGCTCGAGTTGAGTTGCTCGCGTTCGGCGCGAGTGCTAAATTTCTCCTCACATCTGATGGCTCTGTTAGACTCCTAAAAATGTGCCTGGCAAATTACTACAAAAGCAAAGCTCCCCAACACCTTTGTCACAACGAGCACACATTACTTCTATACTTCTAAAAAAAAAGGGAAAAAAAAGATAATATCTGCTGAACAGAAATTGAAAAGATAGTTGGATAAAAACAAAGCTGCTCTCTTGACAGTAGAGAAGGCTGACAAAAATATGAGCCACAGCCAAAGAGAAGCACCAGACCTTCTACATGAATGAATTCAATTTTAGGGCAAATCCTCTGGGCCTCATGTTGGGATATTACCATCTTTCGTATTGATTCTAGTATGACAAGAGAGGAGGAATGCGTAATAAATCTGAAGATAAAGCACCCTTGTAAGTAGAAAATCAATGACAGACAAGTTGGTAAAGAACGCATACAGATTAACCACTCCTAAAGCTTCTGCAAACAGCTTTAATCATTACAGGTACAACTACTAAATGACACTCATTCCTGTAAAGCTGTTGTGTTGCTCTTCACACTAAAAGCTGTTTATTTGGTCAGATGACTCCCTGCAATTGATACGCTCTGCACTTTGCAGTTGAGAGATCTTAGATTTATCAATTATTGATGCTTTTAATGTTCTTAAAGCCGTGTGTGGATCTCTACTGAGGCAGCGTTTCCTGTATGTCGCAGAAAATTGTTTTCTGAACGACACTGTAATTCTGATCTCCGCCAAAAAAAAAAAGAAGGAAAGGCTAAAACTAAACCGCGGGTCTGGTGCTGACTGACTGCTTTGCCAAGTTCTGCCAATGTGTTACCAAGACTGGTTAAACGCTCGCCGCACATCAGCTCTGCGTGACACACAGCATGACAGGGTGTGAACAGTCCTTTTACCTTTTTTTTTGGTCCAGTAGGACAAGCCAACAGACTAAACATATAGCCGGGTGTAATTATGTTATTAGCCAACAATACAGCGAGCTCAGTGAGAACAATTAAACTTCTCAACATTCCTTTTATTGCTTTGGGAGTTTGTGGATTTATATACACAAACAAGAAGCCACTCATTCAAACAGAAAAAAAAATACACTTTCACACATTGAGTTCTCCATGAATGGCTTGGGTGTATGATGAAACTCCTTGGCTAAGTGATGGCTCTTCTTTTACGACAGGCACTTCAAATGTTTTACGGATCTTTTTGTTTTTCTGAGGATGAAGACATTTCTTGAAAACAGTCATTTCGTAGTTTTGCAGTCTTGTAATTAATTTTTTGTCAGGCAGTAAAAAAAAAACAGGGTTTGTTTCATACCCTTTTTGATTATACAATTGTTTTTGAATAATTGTTCAAACTATTTCAAGGAATTCAGGTAATGGGAGTTCAGTAGATAATATCTACTACAGAGTTTCCCACAGAAAACCTGCTAAGCCCAGTGAAAAGGATGCTAGGGGAGTCCACTAGTGTGCCAAAAAATGTTGCTAGTTACAACAATTCAGAGATACAAAAGCAGCCATCATAAATTGGTAAGAATGTGTGAGGGCAACAGAGTGGTGAAGGGACGGCACAATTGGTGCGCAGCCCCTCACACCCAGTTCAACTATAAACCTAGCTGAATCCGTCTTTGCTGTCTCTGGTGTAAAAAGCACCCTATTTAAAACAAACAACGCTAAGCTTGGTGGAGGGGCAAATAAAGGCTAGTGGCCCGCCAGGCTTATAGTACACTGAGGGGAAACATGTTCTAATAAGAGGTCTGTCAGTTGTTTTAGTTTCATCAGTGACAGTAAATCATATTTCCATCATTTAACATGCTACAACAGTGATAGGGTTTTCAATATTATAACAAAAAAATTAAGTCATACATAAGATTTTACCATTTTTATGATTACCATCATTATAAATATAATTAAGAAACCAAGATATGGGAGAAATAAGTTGATGCAAAAATGTTAGGCAATTACATAGTTAAGACATGCTTTGCTTACAGTTATAACACATGGATACAATAAGCATATGGAAAACTAATATCTCAAAATGGCAAATACATAAATTCACCAAGAACTTGTGCAAATAACATTATATTTAAAAGGAATTTTCTGGAAAAATAAAAATAAATACAAAGATTAAACTCAACTTCTGTGTTGACCAGACTTCATTGTGTTGTAATTAGGGGCTGGTTATTTAGACCCTTTCCCATTTTAAACTTTTTACAGAATCTGTCATTTCCTATCCAACTTTTTCGGGTACAATTAGATATTATTTTGTTACAAAAAGTCTACTGGGCTTGTCAATTCATACTCACAGTAGAGACGTTTTCTTTCGTGTTTTAACGACCGCTGACTAAGTACTTTGTTATCAACTCTTGTCTTATGTGACTTCAATAAACAATGTCTAATAACTGGAGGTCCTTTAAACCATTAAGCATGCCAAAGGTCATGTACAAAATGGCGGTGTGTGGGTTTGAAATGGGGTAGGAACTGGTGGAGGAGAGAACAGAACTGGAGGCCATTATATTCTCTCCAAATAATACAAACAGAAAATCTTATTTGGAAATAAAACAGCATTTCATGTGTTAATATGGTATGATTTAGTCCTGGTTGTTTCATGCCCAACGTTTGGGGGGTGTGAACTGAACCCACTTCCTGCGGGTTGCTTTGTACCAACCATGTGTCAATTCCTACCCCATAGGGAGACATCTTGTACTGGCTTTGACGACTGTCAATTTAAAATAATGTCCTTCACTCCTTTGCAAGCAAGAAGTAGGAATGTGACACCAATAAACAACATCTACCAGCCAAAGCTGGGTTAGACTTATTATGCTTAAATCAAAACCCCTAAATGATCAAATTTCAGGGTCAAGTCAAGCAGTCCAAAATGGGTATCAGAACAAAAAAAAGACCTCCAAGTAAATAAAGCAGTCTACAAAGGTTTGACAAGAACAACTGATAAGTGACAAAACAGAGAAATATAAATATGAAATGGGTGAAAAACCTGGGCGAAGGACTAAACTGAACTTTTAGAAGTATATTAAAGCAGCTTATTTAAGTTTTTGATGTGGACAAGGAGCTATGGTGGTTTAGTTTATGCAGCAGGTCAAAACACTAACACAGTGGTTGACTTCCTCCACTCCCAAACACTCAAATCACCAAGAGAAGATTGTCCTAAATGTCCAAATGCATTTATTTAACCACTAGCCACCATTTTGTGTCATTTAACGTTTCATTAATAAAGACTTTATTTGAAGACATAACCAATGCCAGAAGGAACCCGTGTTCACGCTGCTCTTACAGCTGGCCCAGTTAAAGAAAGGAAACATGTGGAGAGAGTATATGAAGCCTTTCATTTTCAGTTTTTCTGTGGCTCCATTCCACTCAGGACCCCGTGGGGTCCCACGGTTCTTACTCTGTCCCTGCTAATGTTTCACCACAACAGCGTTTCCACACACCTAAAGGAGCAACATGAGTGCACTCAGACGTGTGGGTTTTTTTTTCTTCTTTTTTTACAGTTAATAAACGTTATTGTCCCCAGAGGGGGGATAACTGACTGTAGCGCTCCTCCAGCTAAAGAAATTTAGTTAGCAGTTACCCAAATGTAGCAGCTCATTTCAGCTATTTCCAGGACAGCTGAAAGCCTAAAAAGCGAGCAGAACTGAGTTAGCTTGGCGTAATGAGCTAACTACCGTGAGAGTAAGGTTAGCAGGCTGGCACAGTAACACAATGAGCTCAGAGTGCAGTCAGCCCTGGCTAGCTTGCTGCATGCTGTGTTACAGCTAGCCTCCTAACGTTAAATGGCTAACGAGTCGTAGCAATGTTAACAATGACAGAAAAGGATTAAAAATGGGACAAACTTACCGACTTAACTAAACAATCCTATTCCAAACCGCTCTCCGTCCATGGCGGTGTGCGCGCTCCGTGTAAGGGATAAAAATCAACGTTCAGGCGACTGAGTTTGCAGTAAAACCTCTAAATACAATCTGAAAGCTCTAGTAGAAGCCAGTGGCAGCGCACTCCCCCAGACACCCAACACAAGAGAGGAGGGGAGGCCAGCGATTCACTGGACTTCTGCCATCACACTTCGAGACATCGTCCACAGCGAAAACAGCCGAGTCCCGGGCGCATTTTCACCGCTGCCTTCCCTGAGCCCCGAGCGAAGCGGTTCTTCGGTCGCAGCCTTCTGCAAATGAATTCCACAGTGAACGGCTTTCCATCCAGGTTAATTCCTCCGTGTTCGCTCGTTTGTGAAAGAGAAGCACCGCGTTTGCTTCTTCGTGTGGGAACCGATACAATGTAGTCAAGCAGCAGGCAAGCAGCAGCAGCAGCAGCAGCAGCGAGAGCGACTAGGAAATCCAGGAGAGGAGCGGAGAGTCGGATTGAACTGTTACACTCTCTCCACAGCTCCTCGGAGCGGAAGGAAAAGGTGGAACTGGATCAAACGGACTGCGATTTGACGAGCCGGTGTTTGAATGGGGAAACGTCCACCATTGGATCCCAGCAGCAGCAACCATGAGCTGACACACACAGAGGCGTTTGTGTGGTGGTGTCTGGGGGATGGAGCCGGGCTTTTAGAAGTGCTGGGGTCACGAGTTCAAGTTGCCTCAATCCCCAGTTTTGAATTTGTTTCATACCTCTGACCCACAAGGTCAACAATGTCTCTCAGCGTGAAAGTTGTATGTTGTTTTTTTTTTACCCTATGTATGAGGAACAACAATCATAAACATTAGATAAAATGACACAAAACTGACTGACATCACTTGATTGAGCCTATTAAACTAGAGACTGTGGCATATAAACGTTGATGCCCATTTTTCCTTGATTGCCACTGACCGGTCAAATTCTGATTTTCATAAATAATCAAAATACTTAACTACCAGCAGCAATAAATGGATATCTGATGGCTATATGGATGCAACATAGTTTGTTTACAGATACATATTAGCGTTAGTGTAGCAAGTTATTTTACTATTAGTTGATTATGATGCTGACCTGTTGGCTGTTCTTTCACTCTGTGATTTGTTCATTAAATATTCCTCCAAAAAATGAAATTAGACATTTATATATACAGGAATATTCTTCAAAAGATTTGGCACATCATTTAATTCTCAAATTAACACTTGGAACCAAATGAAAGGAAATGGGTGCTACATGTTGATGAAAGGATATGTTGTCTACTTCATACCTATTTGATGAGCAAAATCAATAGAAACAGTCAAAGTATTGCTTATTATGCAGATAGCATATCTGCATAATAAGCAGATATAAGCTGTAGTTTTTTTAAATAGTACTTTTTTCCATTTTACATCAATAACAGAGTCATGCATCAAAATTTTAGCGGGTGCAGGTGCTCAAGAATAAAAAACGGTACCTTGTGTGACACAAGGCACTGCTTTAGAGTATGATATTTATTACAAGCCACACATAGTACATTATAAAAATAAAAATGAAAAATTAGAAGGGCACTTATAACTTAATAAGACATGACATTATGAGCCTTTTTAATATTAAAACTGGAAAAACTAGTAGATTATATTATCGGCAGGTGTTCCTGGCTGCTATAATCTGTATGCACATGGTTGAATATGGGGATTTCTTTGCCAGTAGTCGGCTGTTAGGTGTTTTAATTAAAACATTGCTCTTGTTGACCTTTTCCATGCAAGTTAAAGCAGCCCGTTGGAGTGAAGAACTTATATCATAATGATAAATTGAGTGTCACGCTGGAGGCAAGGAAATGACAAATTCATCAATGAGATTAAAAAACAAACAAACAAACAAACAAAACAAGACCTAAACAAAAGATAAGGCATGTTAAAGATTTTGAAAGTTCTCATGTTTTATTAGAAAGCTTGATGGATGTCATCCCGTTTGGTTTGGAGATGAATAACTAGAACGACACGTGGAAGGTGTCTGAAACTCTGACTACACAACAGAAATCAATGCTGAGGTCAGAATTTGATAAAACAAACTGGATGCGTTTCAGTCCTTTCTGAATTTACCCGTGTTCTCAGTTCCAGCGAAATAAATCTTTTAGCAAACAACCAAAGGGGAGTAAGGGTAGGAGGCTGCTGTGTGTGTGTGTGTGTGTGTGTGGGGGGGGGGGTCATAAAACATCATGCCAACAATAAGATCCTTCCAGATCTGTCACAGTTTCAGCTCTCATAGCTCTACAGATAACCTTTCATGTTTACGAGCTTCAAACGCCGCAAACGGCTTTAAGTCGTTGTCTCGCTCTGCGCCGGTTTCCCTGGCAACAAGGATATGATAATGTTGCCTTTGACATGACAGAAGGAATCATCTCGCTAACAAACAGAGACAACAGGCGCAGGGAGGGCTCCGGGAGAGGAAGGGGAGGGGGCTGAATTAATGGACTCATTTTCACACAGAGGGAGACACAGCAGCAGCAGCAGCAGCAGCAGGAGCAGCAGCGACGGCTACTCACCATCCTCCATCTTCCTCTATTGCCTTCGATACATTCCTGCTGGCAGGCACACTCTGGCTTTCCCAAGGGAACGGCCAGCCTCCATTGGCAGGCTAAATAACAAGTCAGTGGCCAGTGGGGACCAAGAGGGGGACAGAAATCTGATGATGGCTGCCCTTCAAGGCTGCGGCTCCAAAACCGAGCGTGAGCGTCAATGCCATCTAAAACCTGAAATGAACAAGCTGCATGGGCGCCATGTGTTTTCCATCAGTGGAAAAAAAGAAAAGGGGGCTAATCAGCCAGCCATGTGGAATCACAGAGGGGTTGGCTCGCTTCATGTGATCTTCTTTCCATTACTCCATAAAAGAGACTGTAAAACCTTGAAGCCCATCTGAAAGAGACTTAATCTCCAGTACTTTTGAAAAATAAAAAATAAAAAATGTGTCAAGTAACGGTCTCAAAGCATGTTCGTAGATGTAAGGGGTAGGGGGGGGGGGGAATCCTACTTTTCCTAGATGTAGAGCACCGAAGACCTGAGTTAAGAGTGCGTCGTTTCAGGAACTTAACTGCTGCGGTTCAGACTAAAGTGTTCCGCCGTATTCTGCCTGACCTGATGTATTCCTCCTACTCCACCGCAGGATTAACTTGTTTTTGTCTGAGGTGAAATTTAGTCACCAGAGCTGTCATTTTCTGTTCTGTGCAACTGTAGAAACATGGCATGTGATGTCAGCACGTCTTTCTCTTCTCGGTAACGTTAGGTCAAGACTTTGGTCGGTGTTATGAACCGGGAAGAAGGGCCAGGCTCTGGTGTGTGAGCCATCTGACATTACACTGATTGTTCATTACATGTGTTTTTCCACCTATCTTTTTTGGCTTTGGTACCAAAAAAATGATACTTACTGGGCCACAGCAAGTAACCCATTTACTAGAGGTGAGTTTTAAGAAAATCAACAACTATAAAGCATTGAAAGCTTTGAATGTATAAAATGGTTTAAAAAAGTTACAGTTTCAGAACTGCAACACTTTTTGGCTACAAGAATACAAGTATGTCTGGAGTATGTCTGCAGTTTGCCTGACTAATTAATGGGTTATTATTAGCTTGTTGAAAAGCATTTGACAGTTACGTAATGTTCTTGCTTCAGTCAGTGAAAAAAAATCTAAATGGCAATAAATGACTAATAATCAATACGTCATGTTTCATTAGCAGGAGCAATTGCATATAAGATAAATGCTTGCGTTAGTGTGGTGAGCTTTTTGATCTTCACATGATGTCATCATGTTAGAATGTTGTTCCCTCGTCAAAAACATAGCCGGAGTGTCGCTTTGAGTCTCTCAATCCATGTTTGAGAAATCCTTGAATATCCCGTGGCAACCATTCGAGGGTGCCAAAAACATTTGCTCTCACAAAGCGCCACCTATTTCCACAAATCCATCTGACAGAGCACCTCTCCTCCACATCTCTCCACTAAGCTCCTCCAGACTAGTGGCAGCTGCAATTAGCAAACACCTGGTGGAAATGCATGTATGCTGAGCTTGTCATGCAAATAACTTTTCACTGTAATGCTCCTAAGAACGACCGCGAACGGAGAGGCATTGTTGAGAAGACATGCTGAAAGCAGGAGCTTCTTAAAGAGACACAGGTCCAATTTCAAGGCATCAAATTAGGAAGTCAGATTTCTTTTAAGTTGTGTTTTGATTTGCGCAGCATTTCTAACAACTGAAGATAAAACAGTTACTTGATTGCGCGATGAAATGGCACATGTGTCTGAAAAAAACATGGTACTGCCTCTTTTAATAGCTAAGTTTCATCGGATCACATTAAGGTGACACGATGAAACTGTAATGTTTTGATCAAGGTTGTAGGCTTCTTCAAACTAATTTTCTTTTTTTTGATCAGCATAATTTGAGACAAAACTATGAAAACACAGAGCTTTCACATAAATAAATAGCTAGCTCTCATTTTCCCACTTTTTGTTAATGTAACCCTTCAGTAAAGTCCACAAAGTTACTTTCACCACCATTTAAGTATATATATATATATCTATATATATAGATATATATATATATCTATATATATATATCTATATATATAGATATATATATATATAGTCCAACACTCTTATATCACAAAGTGGTGTTTATAAATCCTACTTAAAACACAATGTCTAGGTTCCATTTGCAGATATTCTTTTAAAGAAATACCAATCAGACATGAAATGCCAGTCTGCAGAGTACAGACTATTAGAGAACGCTGACTGTGTAAAACAACATCCGCCATCAATCTGAAGTGATAACAAGACAATTACAGGAATTTGCTGTCTCTCTGCACTTTGAGGGTCTAGAGAAATGCAGATTGCAACAAAGGGAGGATGAGACTTGTGAAAGAGATATTTTTCATATTTAACCACGAAAAAACAAACAAATAAAAAACATTTAGTTAACATGTTTTAGTAAATCCGCCTTTCTCTTACAGTAAATACTGCGGTTTAAAGAGCAACATATAAATTGTAGCCATATAGGACGTATTTTTATGTCAATTTTTACAAAAATTAAAAAAAATACCTGCCTGGGAAGCTAACGTCAAATGGCGCGAGCGTTTACACGCCCTCGAAAGTAAACTTTAACTTTAATAGCTTCAATTATGCCTCGTCTTCTTCAGCTGAACATCGTCACAGTTCCAGGTTTCCGTTTGCTGCATACAAACATCAAAATATGTGAGTCAGTTCATACGAGTTCGCTCTTGGTTTTGATCTTTTTTCCCCTCCAAACTCATAAACGTGTCCCTGTGTTGCCATCTTGCCGGCGGTGACAGGTAAGTAATAATTATGACACCAAATACTGTCAGTCACCTGTCATTCAACAAGGTCACGCCCTTAATAACGCGCAGCTATAAAACAGTGTCACTCAAATAGCTGCTACAAGAGGACAATGAATGACCGAGACTAAATCATTTTCTCCGCAACTTGTTAACAAGGCAACGAGGTTTTTGTTTTTTTTTGCTACTTCCTTGCTGGGTTTTATGATTTATTTTAGCCCTGGAAGGTGGCTAAACACAGGATGTGAATACTATCAGCATTGAAGATTTCAGGAACCTCACATTAAGACGTGTTAGTCTGCCTGTTCAGGCTGCCTGGTTGTAAACATCCGGCCATTTTATTGCAACCTCCTGCTTTAGAATTGGGGAACTTACGTTGCGGCAGCTGCGAGTGCTTTTCCCATTTCATAACTGTACATTTTAGCGTATATTAGTGAGATTTGATCTGATAGACAAACTCAATGTGTTTAATCAAATAGATAAATTGCATCCTCAGCGTGTCATCACATTCTGCAAACTTGAATTAATAAGCCATAGGCTTTATTCAGGTGTTTGCAGTAGGTGACCCTTGATCTAAACCACCCATCTGTTTAGCATAGTTCCTACTGGAAGGTCAATCGCTCCCAATCACCTCTGACTCCGTTCTCTCTGTCCCTGTGGAAGATAAGCATCTTTGTTGCATGATGCTGCCACTACCATGTTTTATGATACACACCAGCTTGCATGAACACTAAGGAAAAGTTATATTTTAGTTTCATCTGGCCAGAGAGCCTTTTTTTGTTATATTATTAATTTTTCATGTATTAGCTCATTTATACGGGGATGAGGGTTCTGCATCAGCTAATGCAGAATTAATTCATTAGCAACGTCTGTCCCACGGGCTGACATAAAAAGAATGACTATAATAGAAGACCTAACATGCACAAAGAACATAATTCTCTTAAACAACAAACAAAGCAAAAGAATAAAATCAAACATTAAATTTTTGTTAGAAAAAAAAAGAGTTTGAAGTAGAAGAACATAATGAAAGAATGAAGTTCAACCGTATTTACTTTGCTGTTTTCCTTGTTCTTCATGCTGCTGGGTTTTGGGTTGTTTCTTTTTCTTCTAATTTTTATTAACAAACCTTTGAGAGAGCAGAAGCAGAGCAGCTAGCTTCCATTTACAAATTCAGCAACTTCTCAAGATGGTTTGTTACTCTGGGATTTACTTAACAGTATGAGAATAAAGTAAGAATTTCTTAGCTTTTTAAAATTATGTATAGTTAGTTTCATAAAACCCTGATTAAATACACCAGGAGTTTGTGGTTGTAAGGCGAAATGGAAAGAACGAGTAACAAGCAAGTAAAGCAACCTGAAAAGAAAAAGGACAGCCAGTCTCACTTACTGTTATTTGCTTAAAGGAAAGTTTATTTCTGGAACTTTTACAAAGATTTACAGGAGATTAGCAGCAATAAATCTTTCACATTTCAAGGACACATAAAGGATGGGAGTTTCACATTTTGTTATAGATGTTCTCACTTAGTCTGACTCCCTCCTCTCATCAAAATTAGATCAAACATGAAAGCTGTGACATCTTTTACTGCATGTGCTAAATTTGTCTTATTTGGGACAAAACCTGGATTTTGACCCAATTAGTCAAACGGCAATCATACCACAGTCATAGGGTGTGTGCAGGAAGACATTTCTTCACACATGAGATGCCTTGAACAAACGTTTCATTCTGACTTTAGTGGGTGTAACTCTCTTTGGTTCTAGGTATCTCCAGGTTTTGTTGGAAATCTGCATTTTCTTTTCTTTCTTCTCTTTTTTTTGTTTTTTGATTGAATTGTCACAGGAGAAGAACACGTTTGTAAGCCTGTGGCGAAACCAGGTCTGCATTTAATGTCTATCACGTAGCGATGTGCAAATGTTAATCCCGGGTAATCACGTTACGCAGCCGCTACAGCGCCGGCTTCCTGAGAAAACAGAAGCCTGCAAGGGACTATTTTACATATTTGAAGCTTGACAAAACAATATATTTTGATATTTACGTCTCCCGACAAGAGAGGCTTTGAGGACGGATTCCCAGAAGAGCTGGATTTGTGTGGAAAAGCCGAGAAGATTTCTTGGGATGTTTTACGTGAGGTTCTATTTTTTTTTGTTTTTTTTTCTCTGTTGTGAAAATTGACGCGGCCATAACCTGAAAAGTCTCCCTGACGCTTTTGTGTTGTAACAGATACAGTCCACCATTCACCAAGTCAAAAGGTCAAAGGTTGAACCAATCACTTAGTAGTGGATCTTGAGGAATGAAAGCAAATGAAAGACATCCATGATGGAGAATCCGATTTTAATTGAATCTAAACATCTGCTCTGCTTTTGAGGACCACTAGAAGTCAGCAGTTTTTTTTTTGGTCTTGTTTTTGTTTTAAATGAACAGTGTCCTTCTGTTTGGATGGATTTTCATCTAATCGCATTTATTTGTGCAAGTTGTAGATCTGGAATTTGGTTTTCCTCAAGAGTAAAACAGATTAAAGCTCTTCCTGAACAGAGTTCACTCTCTGACCTCCGCAGCTCGGCTTTGACTGCGTGTTCGCCTTTCAGACTTTGACCTGAGACTTATCTCAAATGTTCTCATGTGTTCGCTCTGAAGCTGTGAACAGAGCAACGAGCAGCAGCAGAGTCGTAGTTGCGAATTTATGTTATTTCCCTTCCCTTCTTCTTCTGTGAAAAAACGAGAATGTGCATGAAACAAACCAAAATAAGTCCAACGTCAGACAAGTTGTGATGGTTTGGGTTTGTTTTACGTCAAGAAGTTACTGAATTCACCATGACCTGCTCTGTTTACCAAGGTATTCTAGAGTCAAATCAGACTTCACCTTTCCATTTGCTAAAGCCTGGCCAAAACTGAATTGGATCACATCACAACATGGCTCCTCCATTAACCCTTTAACAACATCTTTACCAGCGTTTCACTGAGTAGAAGGCGGGATAACAATCTCAGGAGAGGCGCAGCTCCGCCAGGTGTTTGCTGATTACTGCGGGCTAGTCTGAAGGAGCTGAGTGAGGCGGTGGAAAGCTGCAGCTTCGAGGAGGAGCTACGTCGTTGAAGGCGGCGCTAGGTCCAACCAGGCGTTTTGCACAGCTGAGTGGTTGCCACGGGAGATTAAAGGATTTCTCGAACATGCATGAAAGAATCAAGGTAACACTGTGGGTATGTTTCTGACGCAGGGAATAACTTAATAACTTGATGTAAAGTTTTAAAAAAGTTGATTTTACATAATACTGCCCCTTTAAGGAAAACATGCCAGCAGAACTCAACAAACTGAAGCAAAGTAACGAAGAAAGACTAATACAGAGAAACACACACTTTACTGCTGTTAATGGGGGCTGTGTAAGTTAAGGGTATAATCTGTTTCTAACACACGGCTTTATTGTATACAATGACATGATTTGATCTGTTATTTGTTTTACGTTAGATTTGAATACATTTAGTATCCAGAGATATACAACTTTTGAGTAGTATAGTATATAGGTATCTTCATACCTATACAAAGATGGGGATGACGCCCCGATCATCCCCAACTTGTCCTTAATCACGAAGACCTTTGACCTCAGTTTTTTCCATGACTGTAAGTTTTAAATGGCCAGCCTTGCCATCTCCAAACATGTGATTCAGCCAAAAACAAAACATAAACTCTCTAATTATTGTGTTTTTTTCTTTGAAGCTGCATAACACTGGCAGAGCAAATCAAAGCGTTCCTCCATCTGTTTAGCTGAACTCCGCTGCTGGCTCCCTAAAACACCAACCACCCCCCCTTTAATTAATCTCAAAGTCCCGTTGTCTCCGAGAGACACCGCGTGCCGTCGGAAACTCTTTGAACGTCGCGAAACTTTTACGGAGGCTTCTCTGTGTTTAATCCTGCTGTCAAATCGTCTTCGACGAGCAAATATTGACGACGTCCTTCCCAAAATATTTCCTTTGTGCCACCACCCCGGCTCGACAGGCGGCCCTCTGTGACGGATTATGAGATGGATGAGCCATAAGCCGCTCCAAGGTTGTATTGTTCCCCAGCCTGCCACCACCTCTCCTAAGTGCTCCAAAGCCTAATTCTTCTTGCAGGCGTGTGAGGATGGGGGGATGGGGACCCCGTGGCCTCAGACCAATCAGTCTCTCAGCAAGCACACAAAGGTCCCGCTGCTTCTACAACTGGAAACTTGGCTTGACGGGTGGAGGAGGGCACACTGTTGGGGCTGGAGTCAATTACATTTCGTTTCAATCAGGAAATTCAGCTGGGCATCTTTTTGGGCCCAAAATGATGAATTGCCACGTTACCCCACGTTTTTTTTTCTTTTTCTTTTCCTTTTACGTCTGATCGAGTTTAAATCCCGGGCTAAGTGGATGAACATTGGATGGTGACAGGAATTTCAGCAGGAGCTTTTTACTCCAGAAACAGGTGGCGCTCGCAATTGGACGACGGCGCGCTTGGTCCGTTGCTTCATCGACTCTGATTAGTTCTCTCCTTGGCAGCAGCAGGGTTGGTTGCTGTGTGATGGAGGAGATTGAGCCTCAGATACATAGAGAGGGGGATGAAATACAAAATAAAAAATATTGACAGCAGACTTTAGAAAAAGTGTGCTGTTGTGTAAAATATAAACCCAAACAGGAAATGTGTGAAAATGGCAAAATAAATAAAAAAATCAATAAAATCAAGCTTTTGTGATTTTCGGCATTTGTATCCTCATCCTTTTTAAGAGCTAAGCTATTAGCTTTTACCAAACATCTACATTTTTCTTAACTGCAGAAACGTTGCTTCAGAAGATTGATATTCAGAGCTATATCCAGGTCCAGATTTATAAGGCATAACATACATAATACACTCTCAGGGCTCAGTTTTTGGAAATCTTGAGATGTCCTCACGCCAGAAGGAATATTTACTTTGATTCTGTCCTGGGAGTTGTGAGTCTCCCAGTGGGAGGTGACAGGAAACCAATGGGAGCCTCCAATATTGGATCATATGCTTGAACTACCTCGGCTGACTCATTCTGATGCAGAGGAGCACCAGCTATACTCCAGCTTTCCCCCCTTGCAAGTGTCAGAGGGCAGACAAACTGCTAAAAAAATAAAGTTGCATAAGGATGCAAACTAAAAAAACAAAAACAAACAAAACATCCCAACATTTGCCATTTTCTTTAAGTAATTGTAACATTGCCAATCAGTTCAGTTTAGTTTAGAATATTTCTCAAATTTATAAAATCAGTGTATCGAAATTGAAGTGAAAAAGATACACATGTAGAAAGGAAGCAAAAAGAAAATAGGAAAATAGAAATTAATAAAATTTTTAAATGCGCCATGTTCTTAAATTTCAACATGATACTTAGTAAAAAGACTGTTGGTATTTCTGTTTGCAACTACATCGTATCAAATCCTTGTTGCTTCTTCCTATTGTAATTTTATGTAGCCGCTATCGGATTTCCAATAACTCAAGGGAAACTCCAATTACCTTTCTAATGAACACATTAATCAACCAGGGTTTGCTTTGTAGTTACCAAAAATCAAATCTTTTTTATTCCAATTTACATATAACCTGATCTGCTTGTGGAGTTTAACTATTTCATCAACTGTATTATATAAAAAGGTCCCAATTCTGAGCCTTGAGGGATTCCACATTTACAATCTTTAAATTTTATCATTAATCTGAAAAGCAAACTGCTTTTCCTGCTAGACTCTAGGGAGCATGTCAGGGCGCATATGGCAAGTGTACAACACTACGCCATATGTTTAGAAGTAAAAAAAAAAAATATATATATTATATATATATATACACACGCATGTACGCATGCATACTTGCGTACATATATGTATGTGTGTGGGCATAATCTTAAAAATGTTTTTCTTTGCGAGTGTTTGTCTCTTTCCTCCTCCATGTTTTTCCTGCGCAGAACTGCCTGCATAGCTGCAACATTTTAGAGGCGCACAGTGCGGAAAATTCGGTCCACTCAGACGTGTCGAGCATAAACCAGGCTTAGGAAACAACTACTGGACAGCTATGGATGTGAAGATGAGAGCTTGGAAGACGAATACAAACACAGCCTGTATAGGTTTAGCTTAAATAGCAAGGCTGACTCTTAACCCATTTAAGTCTTGGGTCTAAATGTCCGTTTTCGTCTAATTTTGAATTTACCCTTATATTTTCACCCAAAAAACTATTTACCTTGGGTTATTTGGTATCATTATTTTCAGCACAACCTCAACTTTATCATTTTACAGTGTTTGTTTCATTTTGACAAAATGCATTATCACAGTGGACCAAAAATCACACAAAAAAACAAAATCCGAGTAGAAATTTGACATAATTCGTTTTGTACATGCTTTAAAAAAACCCTCCTAACCACCTTTCCATCCAATGAAGTATAATACGCACATGTGAACTGAATGAACGCTGCAACCATTTTATCAATGAGTTCATTGTAGTTCAGGTCTTTTTCCAATTTAAAAGGTTCACAGTGAGCCTTTGCTCCACTCAAGCACATCACATCATCTTTTGTACAAGAAAAACCAACAGCACATGATCTCATGGTGTTTATCTAAAGAGGCTTAGTAAAAACTGCATGTGCTTAATTGTTCGGCGTAACAGCAAACAGCCCTTGTTTATGTGAACTTGGATGTCTGTTCCCATCCGGAGAAATGCAGCCGATCTGGAAGACAAGAAAACACAAAACAACGAAGGAGGAAAAAAAAAAAGGCCACCCACAGGGCAAGTAGCTGTCAACACTAATTCACTAGAGGCTCAGTTCACTCAATTCTTGGGCAACCTCTCTGACAAAAAAAAACACCTTCTATTGAAGATCTTTACAAAGGAGACCTCTTACATTCTCTGGCTGGGAGATTACTGGGAGGGCTGGAACAATTACGCGTCCTCAGCCTGAATGGAGCGGAGCACAGAGTTGTGGCTAATCTGCAACTCAAACAAGACTAAATCTAAGCTAATCAACGGCGAATCACAATGCCAGGCACTGGCAAAAAAACATAACAACTAGTCGTGTGTGTGTGAGAGAGAGAGAGAGGAAGAGAGAGAGAAAGAGTGTGTTGGTGAATCACGCTATGCTTTTCAAACCGTGGTGAAACACACCCTTGGGCTTGAAACAGCTTAGTCAAGGAGCCATTCAATACATTTGAGAGGAACACACACACACACACACACACACACACACACACACACACACACACACACACACACACACACACACACACACACACAGAGCAATGCAGAAACAAGTGAAAACATAAAGTTACATTGTGCATGAAATATGTCAGGAACAGCTTGTCACAGCAGAAGTTAAGAAGCCAATACAGCAGAGTGTGTAAACTCTTGATATAGGTGCTGAATATGTAATTAAAACACTTCATGGATAGCAGCAACAGTGGACTCCAAGATCATTTTTGTGTAAAATTGTGACAATTTTTTTTTTAATTTGAAGTGAATATTGTGGCCGTAGCATTTTTATTTTAGTATTTGGAGGGGAGTTACTTCAAAAGGCTGTACTCAAAGTATAGACTACTTCTTTTTATGTAATGATGGTTCTTTAACCAGGAGTTATTGTAGTTTCTATGAATATTACTTGATATTTTTACCAAGTCAGTTCATGTGCTAATCTAGGACTGGGGCTAAGCTCGATTTTAACTGGTATCATTTTAAAACAACAAATAAACCAGTTAATAAAGGCCAAGTTAGAAACATAATTTTCTTTCTTCCAGATAAAGTGTACATGTGACTATAGTGAAAGGTGTCAGCTTATCTATAGAAATCATATTATTTGTTCTGTTATCCCTGGAAACAAAAAGCCTTTTATGAATAATCTGATGTTAATGCTATTTATTTTAAACAAGAGCCATTACTAGTAGTGAATACTAACTACAATCCCAACAGGTATTCCTCATTTGTGTTTATGAAGTGCAAATCGGTGTTGAATTTGGGGTTTCAAATCTGTGTTTATAAGCTGTAAATGTGTTTCACTGGAGGGTTTTAGATCTGTTTTATAAGCTAAAAACACGTGTCGCATTTGCGTGTCAGATCAATGTTTGTAAACTGCAAACAAGTGTTATATCTATGGTGTCAAACCTGTGTTTAAAACTGCAAAGATGATCCAGATTTGAGGTTTCATATCTGTGTTTATAAATCCTCCTGAGCAACATTTATGGTTACAAACAAGATGCGTAAACACAAACGGGAAAAATGTAAGCCCTAACCAGCATCCACTCAACTTCCTATTGGTATTTTCTATTTAAGTGTGCTTTGTCCTAAGTTAAGAAGCTAAAATTGGCATTAATTTAGCAATTTAGAGATTTAAATGCTGCTCACAGTGAGTGCCAATCAGTTTGTCCTCACCATTAATGATTTGTGGGTCATACTTTAACCTACATGCCCATTCAAAACAAGAAACTCTCAGGCAGTTAACTTGATATAATGTAAATGCCCACATTTAGCAAACCGCCCCCACACCCCACAAAAAAATGTTTAACTATGAAATACACTTGTATTGTCCTCCAACAACCTAAAAAAGCCCAAAGAAAAACACCGACAGTGAAACCCTTTAGTCTATGCAGGTACTATGAAAGAATTTTGACTCAACCTTGTTAAGTCATGTCCACATTCCAGTCTGCATTAAAATGAAACCAGAACACACCCATCAATGTATGTCGTCTCCTGAGAAATCCTCTTAAGCACATATAGTTAGTAGAGCTTTAGAAAGGATTCATCTGAGGAAGATTCCCCTCAAAAGCTGAATTATTCAGTGACATTTTTATCTTACATTTGCTTCAAAGAAAACAATTTGTAGGTTTGTTTCGCTTTACGGGGAACAAGTTGAAGTCCAACCGTGACTGGTTGATTTATGCTGTGTGTCCATTCAGGATGTGTCCATGTCCAATCTTTTCTTGACTTTTGCTTTATGAAAAACACACCAGGAAAGAATGCAGATGGATTGCCGTCTTCTAGTCGTTTCTCCTAGTCGTCTAAACTTCTTTATCATCAACCACATCTTGGTGTTTTCTGCCCTGCCTCGTTCTGAGCAGAGGTGACTCACAAACTGTATGTTTGGCAACATTTTTCAGCATTCTATTACACACACTTAATAGCATGCGCTGCATAGTTCAACCTTCTCTATCACTGCTGCGATCTTCGGTCTCAGTGGGCCTTGCAGACTGAACCCACATGTGGGCTGCGTTTTCTAAGACCATTTGTTCTCAGTTTAACACGCCGAAGTGACAGACTGGAACTACGCAATCAGCTACAACAACAAGAGCTATGAACGCTGGGTGTTAAGAACGTTGGTGACGTTTTCTGAAATGATCAACAACGTAGACCATCAACATCCAGCGCCGACTGTTTTACGGAGTTTGTTGTGGAAAACAGGTTTGAGGCTCTGAGGAGATGAGCAGGAAGGACACACCCAGGAAAGATAACGCGTGTTGTTTAGGCTGAAAATACCCATGTGTCCAAGCGTTATCCTCTGCTCCGGCATGTTGTTACACGCACTCGGAAGGAGGATCGAGTTCCATCGAAGGTAAATCCCGAACGGAGGGCTTATCAGAACCAACAACTCTCAGTGGGTACTTTGTCGTCCTCCGCGCTGCCATTTCGAGGTGAAGACGAAATTCAAAAAAGAGAAAATAAATAAACGGATGTTGATTGAGGATGACTGATTGCAGGGTTCAGTCAGAGTTAACCATCTTCTGCATTCTTGTTTCCCCTGTTGGTTGTCGCCTTTGGCATCGACCCCCCCCGCCTCTCCTTCACTGCTGTAATCAAATGGTTTCATTGAAACTAATGACAAGGCTGTGCTTTTATAACAAAGTGCTATTGTTCGTGTAAATGTGGCCCTAAGTGAAAGACGAGTAATGACAGGCCAGCGTCTAGCGAGGGAAGTCGAGCTGCATTTCTCTACTAGCCGTTTAGGCTCTGCTTGAACTGCTATTCTAATCTGTGTGCAGTTTGAAACTTCTTTAAACAACCACAATTTCATAGGGATTTGCAAAAGAAATAGTCATTTACAATAATAATCAAACTTTTATTGGATTGCTGCAAATATAAGACATCAGAATCAAAGACTCAAACAGCATTGGTCATAAACTCCAGTCCAGATTGAGACCAGAAAATGTTAATGTGCCATGTGAGCAAAGAGCCTTTCCTCTAGTGTCACACTGCAGCTGATGGGACCAGCCCCTTCTTGGCACCCTGGTGATAGTGGCTCTCCAGCTTCCCTGCAAGAAAGAGGGGGAGTGGAGGGGTGGTGGAGTAGAGGAAGGGTGGGAGGAGAGAGAAGAGGAAGGGATGAATCAAAACACCATCAAAGGGACAGAATGACCTTTCTGGGAGCTCAAGGGCTGCTGATTACAGGCGGCCTCGGGTTGATGCACAGAGACATCGAGATGATGAAGGAAAAGACCAATGAGACCTTTTATTCAACAGAGGAGACAGGAAAATAGCTTTTGTTGGCAGCAAAACAAGACGTGCTTTAATTCAGAGGTTTAATTACAGGAGCATTAAATGCAACAAAAACCCGAGATGCAACAAAACGGCTAAATGCTACGTCTTCAAGTTAAGTTCGATAACTCGGCCAAATACACCAGGCCTGTATCACTGAAGGGAAGGTTTTTAATGGAGTTATTACTATTGTAATGTCTTAGAACAGAGGAAATAAAATGTTTTATGAAAGACAATTAGATGATTATAACAGTCTTGATGTCATCAACATAATGTATTTGTGAAAATCTAAACATCGGCTAAAAAAAATACAGGAAACAGTGTCATCAGCATAAAAAGACATGCAAATGTGGATTGAAAAATAGACATATTTGTATCTATGTTCAAATAATTTACTCAGGACCAACACAGATCCCTGTGGAACGCCAGTATTTTGAAACTAGACTGTTCAAAACTCCTAGTGCCTGTTTTGGTGGGGATAGTTTATAGTGATGCCACAGAAATGTTCTCCATCTTTTATTTACTCATTTATAAATGTATTAATTCATCCATAATTCAAATTAAGACATTGGATTTTGCATGCACGGATATTTTGAAGAACTTTTGTTTTCTTGCAGTGATTCCAAATGAAATTTATACGCTTGAGTTAACGTCTTTATTATACTTGGCCAAAACTGAACTAATAAAGTTCTTAGATACAAACCATAACTAGATAATTATGTGATGTGTGATGCTTGCAACCGCAAATACTTTATATGCAGTGATGCTGGATGAAAGTCTAAGGTTTCAGAAGCTGGTGAATGCACAACTCTCATTTCTTAAATATTTTATCAAATATTCCAAGTCTCTTGAAGTTGCCCTCAGATGTATCATCTCCTGGCGTGCACGCTATGACAAAAATCTGATTTTGAGGAATTCATTCAGCACACACCCACAACACAAGCGCAAATAGATTTACAACTGCACCACACAAAATGGGTCATGCCAACTGGCTTGCATGTCCTTTGATATTTTTGTTGAGAAAGTGTAAAACTAATTCTTTCACAAAACATCATTACAATCTAACATGACTACAATCATGTTATTGCATGATTGTAGTCATGCAATAACAGGAAGGGTTAAAGTTAAACCATTTTTATGAAATAAATGTTGCCAAAGAGCCGAATTGGCGAGCAGGTGAAAAGTGGGGATCGAACCTCTATGTAATTATATATTATCACAAGAAAATATAAAAATATCTTATACTAACATCTAGCAAAGAGTATTGTTATAATGTGAAGAAAAGTATTTGGGAATGTTGCTCTGTAGATGCAGATAACGGGTCATTTGGATGCCAACACCAACACTAATTTCTGATTTTGAAGATAAAAATACAGAGGAAAAGGAAAAAAACAGTAACACCACTGGATCTAAACTATCAAATCAACTGGCTTTGCTTCAGAGTTGAAGCTGATCAGTTTAATCTAGAGTTGAATAATCAGGAGAAATAGCTGAGAACTGTGAGAGAAGAACATGTTAGTTTCTATAATACAAATCATTCATCATTATTTTGTCTGACGGTCCACAGAATGTAAATATCCGAGCACTTCCGACAAGAGTGCATCTTCAGGAAAGATTTCTGCACGTTGTTATTCATATAAACGCTGCTGGCCATGAAAGCAACAAACGCCCCTGCAAGCCACTGACCAGAACTGACCTCCTAATCTACCGTAACTGCAACCTTTTTCTGTCAATACAGCATCCCCAGTATTGATCTCATTTCTCCATTAGAGCTCATCCTTCCAAACTACGCGCCGCTGCTTTTGTCCTTTTCTGTACTACAACCCCTGCTGGATTCCGATAACCCGTGTCGACCTTGTCCTTAACTGCAGAGCAAATAATAACCCCGTGTCTCACCGCCTCACACAAGCCTCCCGTTTGTGAAACCGCAGCATTAGCCGACTGTTTTCTCTCCCCCCGTGTCGGAGGCAGGGATGAGAATGATGCGAGTGTGACAGGCAGGAGCTGCAGTTGTCACTCGTGCTCCCTTTTTTCATGCTGCCACGTTATGGCTGAACTCTGTGGGTAGCAGCGGCATAAACACAGTGTTTAGCACAAGCGCTGTTTGCTCACCGTTTCCAAGCCCGTCTTGAACGGCTGTCAGTGTGTCTCGGTTCTGCCAGAAGTGAGTGTTGCTTCGGCATGGAAACCTCTCCAGATTTTTTTCTTTTTATTATTATTACTATTTGGCAAAGGCTGCCAAGAGGTTATCCAAGATTACATTAATAACAAATTCTTCTTAGCAGAATTTCACGCCAAGTTTAAAATGCTTTTTGAAATATTCAGCAGACAAGGGCCAGGGAGCAGATTCACTGTAGCGTGTCTGTTAGATGGGTGTGTGTGTGTGTGTGTGTGTGTGTGTGTGTGTGTGTGTGTGTGTGTGTGTGTGTGTGTGTGTGTGTGTGTGTGGAAATAAATATTAGATGGTAAGAGCCCAATAACTGTATCATAAAACCCAGAGATGGCAGTTATGCTCAGCAGAGCCCGAGTCAGAACGGTGTTGTGCCAGCAGAGGCAGGCTCTCTCTGTTCTGGGAAGCTAATCGTCGAACTCCTCCAACTGGTTCTGTCCTCTCCTGCTCTGCTTGTGGGTGTTTTGTACGGGGTGGGGGAAGCCAGAGCCAGAATCAATATTGTGGGAAATTTGCTGCGGTAATTACTTTTTTATTTTTTTGTCTTCTTGTCATAACACGGTGACGTTTCCGTGAGACGCCGTGGTATCGGCAAAAATGAAAACATGCTGATTATCGGAGTCAAAGCAAGCGAGGAGGGAATGAGGACTCAGTCTGTGGTTAGCTCAACGTGTTCATGAGTGCAAAGCTAAGCGCAAAAATTCAAGAACAGCTACTGGCTCTGCACACAAAGTGTTGATGTATTTACGACGGTAGAGCGTCGTAAATATGTTCGGCCTTTCTCTTTCTTAGAAAGAGAAAGGCAGATTCACTTACATGAAAGCATGAATCATTTGATGACACTAGAGACAGACAGCAAGTCTTTTGTCAGCTTCTAGGGATTGCTCTGTTTGTTAGTTTTTATTGTTTCAGCATTATGGTTATTAACAAGCTATGACATGGTTTTAACATGACATCAGCAAACTTCCTGTTCACCCTGTTGGACGACATGCAATACATGATTACAGGACTTTAAAAGATTAACGAGGTCAAATGTCTGTTATTCTAAACTGCGGCCATTGTTACAAAGCAAACATTATCAACAAAGTGGTGACATTCATTATTTTGAAAAACAGCACCGCATCATTTGGTTGCTTTGTTACTTTGCCCTCTTTTAGTTTGAATCTTTTTTAAAAAAACTTGTTCTAGAATAAGAAGGATTTCATTACCACTGGATGTCTCGCACCAACCTCGAGGCAATTTGTACAGGATGTCTCATACGTGCCATTAAATAAATATATATATATATATATATATATATATACATATATATATATATATATAAAGTTACTTCATGTGGTAATACAACTATAATATTTACCACCAGGTTGCTCATGTTATTTAGGTTTGATCAGGTCTTGTAATAACAAGAATTCAGATGACTGGGCAAAAACGAACAACAGAATCACAATCCATCAAAAATAGTTTAAAGACTTCAGCAAATGTAACGTTATTTTTATTTGCACCGCTTGATTTAGAAGGACTTTTTGGAATATGTATCTCTCCCTAATACATCACAATGCTTCTCTACGAGGAGAAATAAACTGATACGCAATTGTAAATGAATTGACAAAAGCTGATGGTGAAACTTAGGTTGTTTCTGAAGAGCCAAGTGAAAATGTAATGTGGTTGCAATTTAGGCCATGGTTTCACAAATAATAAAGCTTGACATTGCTTTAAACACTAAAACAATACAAATGTATTATTATTATTATTATAAAAGTTTTCATTTCCTTCTCTTTAGATTTGAAAACAAAAAAAAAACACCCACATTTTTGTTGTTTTTGTATTTTATTTTGAAATGGAAAAACTACAAAACAAACCACACACAGATTTGATTTAAAGTTTTTACCCAGTCTCTTTGTATTTTAACCTGGTGGGTATTTTAGCTTGTGAGGTCACTGACAAACCCCTTTGTTCACCTGGTAATTAAAAATAACTAATTACTTTAAACTTCAACAAGTTAGTTAATTGCTTAGCAGTTTCTGACAATCTGCACTTTTTCCTCCTGCTTCATTTTCTTTTTTAGACATAAACTAACATAAACAACATCGAAAGAAAGCGAAAGCGAAAGATGCAGAACAAAGGTGTTAGAAAGGTTGACAGTTGCTCGCCGATGAGTGCAGCAACATCTTCTCTGAAACGTGCTGGGACACGTGTGACAATACAGCTGTTGTTTCTCGTCTCTTTCAAGTACTGCCTCAGCTTTGTGAGGTGATGTCAAAAATAAAAGCGCCAGGTGCCGGACGCGGCGAAAAACCAGAAGGCTTGTTGGCTGAGCTCGACCACGTTTTGGAAATGTGGCCGAACTGTCTGCTGCAGATTAGCCACAGAGAGCCGTCTATAGCTACAGCTGAGAAACTGAACCGTGTGAAAAGTAAGAGATGGTTGAAGTGGTTTAAGCTTCTAGATGAAAAAACAAAACAACAAAAAATAAAAAAATGTTTTTCCAGCTTTCCAAAGAGTTGAATGTTGCCGACATCTTTCCCTGAAGAATCATAACTTTGAATGACCTCTTTAGCATACTAAGGGTTATGGGTTCTTTCGCTACAATAAAACAGCTTAAACTCCGCCTGTGGAGGACAGGGTTCAGATCTGAAGAAGAAAAGCTGGAACCGCGACACGTCTGATCCCATGACTGATTAACTGGTACCAGTATTACAAAAGAGTGAAGCTCAGCACCGGCTCTGCCGATAAATGAAAGGCAACCGCTTAGGAAGCGTCTTTCAGACAGTTATCTCCCCTCATTAAAACGTATCACTCTGCAAACAGGAGAACAATAACAAGGTTTTGAGCAACTATTTGCTGTCAACTGGAGGACAACTAGTGGGAGGAGAGAAACCCTGGGTCTTACAAGCAGACAGCTGCCAGGGGACTCTGACCAGAAACGTTAAATATTCCCTGTGAAAAAAAAAAAAAAAAAAAAACGACTTTGGCTAATGGCTCTGGAGCTGCTGAGCTGTTGCATTTCAAAAATAGGTGCTGCAGAGTCAAGAAGAGCTTCAGGGGAATGCAAGTTAAAGAAGAAGAAGAAGGCGAGGCGTGAAGGAGTGGGCGGAAAAAAGACAGAGAGCTAGCAAAAAAAAAAAAAAGGAGACGAGGGATGGGGATGAGAGCTGGGGAGCAACGGAGGACACGACTGGTGGAGGCAAAAAAAGAGAGAGAAACAGAAAGGCAGGACCATCGATTGGCTGAGATAATTTCCCATTGATTGCTGCACTGTTTGGAGATTGCTAGAGAGAAGGTTTATTGCCTGCGTGCTGCAGCTGGGGATGGAAGGCCATAAAATAAGCACAGGTTGTCTGCAGAGGGCCAGCTCCATCATCAAGACCATAAAAACACACGCCGAGCCACACAGACACACTTAGACGTCCACTAAACTTAAATAGTCTTTTCCCATAATAACAAATATAACTGCCCGCATACTATTACTGTAACAGATAATGGGAAAGCACAGCTCGCTGCAGATGGAAAGCGGCTGTGTGTAATCCCTTGAAAATCCAGGGGCAGGAGTGCAAAGAGTATTTATTAGAACGAAATAGAGGTCCGCTGACATCCTCCCCGACATCAATAACACGCAGTCCATCAGCCTCCTTGCAATAATAATCATAGAAATAATTGGCTGGTTGCTGTTTCTCTCTAAGAGTGACTGCCCACGCACTGAGAAATGGGAAAAAAAAGGATGAATCCTATTTTCCCTTTCTATCTTTTTTTTTTTTAATCACACATTAATCCCAACGCACCTGAATAATAAACCCGGAACAGCTATGCATACGGCACGCACTTTAAACCGCACGTTAACACACCTTGTGAAGCCACACTCTGGCATGAGGAAATTGCTTCGTGCCTACAAATGGTGACACAGAAAAGGGAGATAAAATGGAGCACCCGGCAGCTCTCTGATTGAATGTAACACCTTCAAAACTATCTGTTTCAGTGATTCCCAATGGGTTCCCACAAAAAAAAAAAAATAGACAGCTCAGAGTCTGTCACAAAGAAACCGAGGCGAGAGTAAGAAGTAGCTCAAAGTGAAAAGGGCTCTTTCAAACCTTAACTTAATGGAAGGATTCAGGGGCTTGAACAGAGTCGAGGAATATTCCCCCCCCCAAAAAAAGCTCAAACCAAATATGTGCTTTATAAGAAAGTACATGACAGGCAAATAACCTTCAGTTCAGACATCTTACAAGATGGTGTTTGGCATTTTGGTTGTATAACATAAACCTCTTCTATAAAATATTGGCTTTTAATTTGGAATATGTCAGAGATGAAAAGTGGAGTCAGAAAACAAAATGAGTTGGATAGTTTATGTTCGGCTGATCAACAGAGTTATCTCTTCAACTATTATTAGTGGCATCTCGTAGTTTTGTAGGTTTTACAAACGTTTTCAAAGCAGATCTTTATTTAAAAATGAGTCTAACAAAACACAGCTTGCTTATAATAAGTGCTGAAAAACACTCTGGGATTCCTCAGGGAACCATTAATGGACCACAGCTATTCTTTACAAATATGCTGAATATTGGTTAACTGAAATCTTTGAACTTTTCAGCATATATAAACTCATCTGGGTCTTTTATATGGTAATATAGTCAAGCAATCATTTTGACAGTTCTCTATGAAATATTTCCAATATGATGTGGTTTGTTGATTTAAACTACCAACTCCAGATTTGTGTTAGAATTGAGGTACTTTTTAAAAAACAATTTCAAATGAGCATTTAGATTGATTCAAATGAATATAAAATTGACTAACATTTCTAAAGACGAGCGAAAACACCAAAAGTTGAATATTTTGTTAAAGTGCAGCTCTAATTCTGCTGTGACCTTTCAAAACCCAGCAGCGAAGCTAAGTGGTGGATCGTTGAATTGAAATTCAGACTAAAGAGAATAAAAGCTCAGTCTGAATGTGTCCAGAGCTAAATTGAAAGACAGACTGCCCAATTGACTTGCCTCTTGTGAGGTGGAAGACTAATGGGTCGTTTCCAGGAACAAAGTGATCAATTTAATGCCTGGAGATTTTCACGTTTCTATAGCTGGATATGTGCACCGCTGGTCCTTAAGACAGAAGGACTGGAGACGTTTTGTGTTTAGATGAGTACAGGTTAAATCAGATATTCCAAAGCCTGTGTAGTGTTGAGAGCTTCACTTGATTAGATCATTGTGGTTGTATACCGCATGAGAAATCTTTAAAAAGGAAGTAATATCTAGTGTTAGCTGTGCATTCAGCTCTAATTGGTAGATCAATGCAGCACCACAAAAACATTTTTTCTTGATTTCTGCAGATATGGTAAAAGTGCAAATCTGATGGTTTCATGTCTTTCCTCCCCTTTCTTTTTGACGCTTCACCCCAGCAATGTTGCCTTTTTATCTTCTCCTCTCCGTCTGGTCGAGCTTGTGCACCTCCAGCTGAAGTCATTTTGAATGTGAAACCAAGCTGACAGCCTCAAGCACTGCAGGAAAGTGGATGTGTACAAAACCCCAGTAGCCAGGGGAGCACACCGAGAGGGGAGGGAAACTGCCTGGATTCCCATCTCGCCGTTAGTCACACCTAATTTAAATTCCCTTCCTGTGCTGCCGAGCCAGTGAATTTACAAGTGGATAGAGGAGGTGCTGTTTGAGACTTGTGCTGGCATGCTGTTTGCAAGAGGTTAGGAAGACACATCAGCCGTGCTTCCCGCTGCAGAGAACACAGTCTCTTCCCATCTCTGGGTCTGTCCAAACCTCCCTGCCTGGAGCTGTTTCCACAGACGCTCGGGGGATGTAGCGGCTGAGTGATTCCTCCAACCAACACTGCACCGTTGAGCCGATTTAGTCACGCACATGACAGTTTGTCACAACTCTCAAGAAATCCAGAGTCTGACAAGTCGGGAACAGCAAACGCAATGCTGGGAAGTAGAGCGAGTTTTGTATTTAGCAGCTCATTAATGTTGTCGTTGGTATTAGTTGATACAGTAAGTTACTTTGAGCTTAGGATGTTCTTCTAAATTGCATGAAAAGCTTGTGTGCTGTGGCTGACCTAAAGGTCTGGCCTTTTAACACCTCATGTTTAATTCATTAAAATGTGCTGTAAACACTTGCAGGCTTAATCAGGGGTGGCAATAAAGATAGTTTTCCTCTTTTTATACTAGAGTAATTTGCGCCTTTATTCATAATAACCCAAATACAAATGATGTGAGTCCAGATTTTCAGGACACTACAAGTACAGCTACACTATATTTGCGTCATGCGTTCATGCTAAGACGTTGTGTAACAGTCAAGAAAGAAAGGCACGAGTATCACAATTACATGTTTTCAGTATGTATTCATACAGTGGTTACACATGTGAGCATGTGATTATTACACACGATCCCCAGAAGATGCTGGTTGGGATTTGACCTCTATAAATAATGGACCTGTGTGTATAACAGCTTTGAACAACAGCCCTGTATTAAGTTTCTCCATACATGTACTAACATAATTAGAGTTGGTCTAGTTCTGTTTGAGACAAGCCAACGAGGGACTGATCTGCAACCACGGTGAGATTTTACGGCATTATTTGGAGGGTGAGATCTACACCGGTTGTTCAAACATTATGAATTATATCTGCTAGCTTCTACTGACATTTTATGGCAAAGCAACAAGCATAATGAAAACTGCGTGAGAGACTGTAACATTCTCTTGAGCTAATAATTATACTGCGGCTAAATAAAAAGCGAAATGTGTAAGCTCACAGTAAAAAAAAAAACAGTAATCAACGCTGCAACTTTAGCGTGTTTTAGTTAGCCACAACATGCTAGGCTAACTTATAGGAACATAGAAAAGTTGCAGAGAGAATGGATGTTCTGTCTTGAATGCAAGAAGGCATGATTAGATCGAACACGATTTCCATCGTGGGAGAAGCAGTGGAGTTGGTGGAGGAGTTTAAATACTTCAGAGTTCACCTGGAGAGCAGACTGGACAGGAGTTGCAACGGAAAGCAGACTATAAGAGGAGACAAGGCAGACTGTGCTTCTAGAGGAAGCTTAGGTTCTTAAAAGGTTTGCAGCGAGATCCTGCACATCTTCCATCAGTCTGTGGTGAAGTGTGTAATCTCTTCTGCCATCATTAGATCCAGGGACTTAAAATGGCTAAACAAGCCGTTTTAAGTCGGCTTGTTTAGCCGACTTAAACAAGCTGATTAAGAAGGCTGGTTCTGTTCTGGGGACTACAGTGGAAAATCTGGAGACGGTGGAAACGAAGGATTCTTTGTAAAATCACGACAATTATGGAAAACGCCGGACGTCCTCTTCATTAGACTGCTTTAAAAGAAAGTTTCCCTCAGTCAGAGGCTTCTTTAGAACCACTGTGATACAGACTGCTACAGGCGACTCTTTCTGCCTGCAATATCTACAACAACTCTTTGAAGAAAATTGTATAGTTTGAGTCACAACTTTTAAGTTCCCTTTGGGTTTACAAAGTTTTTTTTTTTTTTTTTTTTTTACATTTTAATACACACATGGACACAATTTGGACATGACGCCCGTTATA
>CAEGAF010146924.1:0-14822 GCA_903067075.1 Micropoecilia bifurca
GGAACGCCAGCTGGAGATAGGCACCAGCAACTCCCGACCCCATTAAGGGATAAAGGGTGTAAGAAAATGGATGGAGATGGAAATTATGTATGTTAAAGTTGAGTGAAGCATCTGTCATGGCCTCAACAAAGAATAAGACATTGATAAGTAGAAACTGACCGTTTTTATTAGCCAAAACCAGAAATCTTTAATATTTAGTTGTAAAAAAAAAACTGTTTTAACTTCAAAATATGTAGTTTAAACATTCGAGACTGTGTTGTGTAGTTTAAAGTAGTTTCAAAGTCATAATTCCACCACCACTACCTGACCTACAATATCATGCATTTGCTAAATGCAAGTCACTTTGTACTGTGGAAAGGCTAACTTCTTCCAGACTGAGTTTGTGTTGCCTGCCAAGAGGAGGAAGCAGCTGCAGCTGGCGCAGAAAACAATGCAGACCCAGTAACTACCTTGTTGAAATGACAAAATCTGTGTCATAATTCTCTCCGAGTGTGGATATGTTTAAGCAGTCGGAGATTAAATGAACACAAAGGGTTGATTCTCTCTTGTCTGTAAGAGTTGTCTGGTTTGCTGCAAGCAGGGGCAAGTAGGGATTCAATAATGTGTCTAATGATAGTCTTCTCAGAAGTCCATGCATCATAAATACCTCCAACATAACAGGAAGTCACTCACTGAGCAGCAAGCAGCCCTACACAGCAGAATGTCTGTCCATTCATGTGGAAGGAGGATTAACATTGGAGACAAAAGTGATCTCTACGATCTAAATCATCTTGTTTTCAAATGAAGCTATCCTACAATGAGATATTGCCTCATTGTACTTACAAAACTAGACAGTTCCTGTTAAAAAAACACACAAAAAACAAAAAAAACATACGTTTTAACAAAATAAATCTGACGTATTCAACTATTATAAAGAGAAGCTGGACATTCAAAAGACTCATTACCTTGATGTAAAGGCAGCAAACCAGACACTCCATACTGAGGAAGACTATGAACTGCCTGATGAACCACCTCCATGCCTCGCTCGCCCAGGAAAAGACGCTCTCTGAATGGGGTTACAAAGTCCCGTCTGCCCCGGTTAACTTGAGGACGGGAGGTCCTGAGTGGAGGATCTGTGCTGCCGGTTTTTGGCCTGGCTCAGAATGAGTGAGTGAGCACAGCTGAGAGGGTGTGAAAGAGAAAGGGAAGGGGAGAGGGAGGGAGGGAGGGAGGGAGGGAGGAGAGGTTTGCAACGGGGGTTGTGCGTATCCACGCACACGCACACACGCGCATGCACACGGAAGTATACTGTATGGTAACAATAGGCAGATCTCTCTGAAGGCTTGAGCTTAAGAGCACCACGCTTTGACACAGGGCACGACCCCATAGGCAAACACGACATCTCTCACTCACACTGCAACGCTTTGTTAAGAACTTCCACTGTTGGCTGCATAAAAAGGCCAACACTTTTGAACATGGAGTTGACTGAATGTAATTAAACAAATATACAATATTAGGAGTGAATAAAAGTACAATCATCATGGGTTATATGTACATTTATATAAGCTTATATTGAATTTATTGGCAGGATGACAGATTATCAGTTTGCACCAGCTATTTGCAATTCTTCTAATGGTACAGTGATGATCTTAGGGACTTCAGGGTTCGTCGCTTTGGTTTGTGTTCTTCTTATTACATATACGTCCTATCATTTTTACTCACTGCATTTCTTATTTTTGTCTCCCAGTCAAATCTACTAAACAATTTACCAAGCAGATTCTTCCAGGCTCTGCTTGGTTTCCAAGGTTGCCTTCTAGCCATTTTCCCTCAGTGCTGTATAGTCCATGACCTCCCACATTTTCAGTCACTGTCAGATCCCGTTGTTACCAAACTAACTTCACCAAGCAAAACTATTTATTATTTACAATGTTAGTTTGAAAGCGCCAAAACACTTTTGTTTAGTGTTTTAGCGCTAGATATGACAGAGAGAAGGTAACAACTCTGACTTCACCTTAACCGTTCATTAGCTTCTATGAGCAGAAATTTGCAAAATAAATGTCTTAGTCATGAAAAAATACAAGGGTATCCTTTTCATTTTTATGTCACTGTGAAGTCTTACATAACCTATGTACATTTATCATTAGGAAATTAGTAAGAATTGGTGCACCATTGTAATTATCATATTGGTAGTTTTGGATTCATGCTAAGCTAGCAGTCTGATAAAAAGACATCAGAAGAAGACATTTTAATTAATGTTGCCCCGATTCTTTTATTGGATCTGCAAGAGGGGTACTTCCAAGTCATTATGCATGACTTCTTTAAAGATGGCTTTTAGGCTACTTCAAATAAATTTGATTGATTTTCTCTTGCCCTGTCCCACAAGAAAGAATTACACACACACACACTCACACAAAGCCATCTACTCTGCTGTCTATAGATGTTGGTACTCATTCTGCAGCTACATCTTCCCATGTGCCAGTGATGCTTCTACCATTTCACCCGACCCCCCCGTAAGGTATCGATGGCTAATTGTCTTCCTGGTGTCATGGTGGTCCTTGTTCATCAATAGACATGATCTCAAGACAGACACCAAAACATCAGCCTCCACCTGCGTCCCCAAAGACATTATCTGCTGGGGGAACACAGACTCCATAGAGTTACAATGGGTATCCATTACCATCCGATGCTGAATGAGAGACAAAGTGAATAGCAGTGGGGAGGTCAAAGGGGACGAGGTTCGTTCAGCTCATCTGTCTCTCACTGGTACCCTTAGGGAAGTAGGTAATCATGGCACAGGAAAATGGATTAGAAAGGTGACATCAACCCCACATTTGTATGCAGAAAGTTTTAGATTATCCCTCAACCATTTGTAGCCACAAAGCTCAAGCAGACCAAATTGGTAGTAAATTTGCATTAATATCTATATAGAGCATTCTTTGGCATAAACAGTGAAATGTGTTTACCTCTAAGAACGTTTTAATAGATTGTCACGAATACGAGCGGGGTAAGCTTTGGGTCAGTCCGTTCATTGCAGTCACAAAGTTGTCCGAAAGCCAAGTGTCTCCGTTCTGATTTCATGCCAGCCGAAGAGCAATGTCTGTGTGTCCTGCCAGTGATGCTGTAAATATACCATTATGTAAGGGGTTTCAATTTCCACTTTAGAAAGCGAAGCCACTGCTCAGACTGGGCCCAAAGCAACAAACTTGTAACTTAAGTTGGCACAATAAACAGAAAACAGTCACAGAAGTGCAATAAAAACGAGCTCTATGATGAACGGGCAACATTCTGACGGGATTTCACAGGCCGTCATGTTTTATTGGCTACTAATAAAAATGGAGGAAGATTTGATCGAGGAAGCAACATGTATGTATTTGAAGATGACAGGCAAACGAAGAGCAAAAAAATACACTCGGCTAAAGCAAGGTACTCACGAAAAAGGACTCAAACGAAATAGAAAGGAAACTATGTGGGTTGCAATGGAGTGTAATTATGCTACAGAAACAAAAAAAAACCTCCGTGCTAAAGTTCTTGGATTACAATTTAACTGAACAGAAGCTTACTATGTAAGAAAAATGTTCTTATTTGGGGAAAATCTTTTGAAAATTATATTAGGCATATTCTCATTAACTAACTATTACATATAAAACAAAATCTCCACATCAATGTCATGTACAGCAAAGCTTGTCTAATAGTCTATTCCCGTTGTACTTGTTTACTGGGATGCAGATGACACAGTATTAAATTTAGGTATGATATCATTCACATAGAGTTCCAACTAAAAAATAGAGTAGCTGCTGAAATAATGACCATTGTGTCAAAAATAAGATGGCAATTATTTATTAGCATTCAGGGATTTTGTTTCTTCTGTGGTTCACAGGCAGATGATTGTATAAGGAGCATAAAAAAACGTTTTCCTAAGGAAGTTGCACACACATTTACTATTATATAATCTCCGCCACAATAACAAAAGTTCTCTAAGCAATGAATAATATTCTAACAATAAAGCCGTTGATTAAAACTACAGTTATACAGTCGGGGTTTTTTTTTTTTTACCATCATCATGATTTTTCTACAAGTTCTCCTTTAAAAATACTAAAACATGAAAACTCGCTTATACAAACTTTTCACTTAACATTTGAAAGTCACAAAAAAACTAAAATGTGGTCCAGGTTCCATGATAGCTCTAGTAGTTTTGAATTCAGAAGAAAATGAAGGGTTACAATTTAGATACAAAACCTGTATTATGTCAGACTTCTACTACATTCAAATGAATAGTAAATGAAAGAATAGACTGTCTATGTATATAGATAGTTAGGTCTTGGTGATTCCTGGCAGTTGCCATTTGAACATTTGCCTGCATTGGAAGCTGAAAAAAGTTGAAAGAGTTACAATATAAGCCAGCCAACCCGATTGCTGAGTGAGTCTGCAAAGTTGCAGAACCTGAATATAAACAAGGAAATCTAGATTCACAGGTGAAATCTATGCTTTGTATTTACACTCACACTGCTTGTATATGAAACAAGCATGCTTCTGGCAATGGGCTCATACTTCACGGTAACAATAAATAATAAGTATGAGACAATACAGCTGAAAGGTATCGTCCTAAGGAGCTTTAAAAATTTGATTCTGTGTATTCAACGTAAGGATAAAAAAAAAAACAAAAGAAAAATAAGCTTTCTTTTTAATCCACACTCACAGAGCAAAAGGATTTCTTAGATGTATTGCGTGATTGTAAATTAAACAGACTCAGATGATGAGCCTTGCATGCGAAGAAGGGAGTAAACTCTCTTATTTCCCACCAGACAATAAAACAAGAGGACTTGAAAAAGTATCTGCTTCGTTGCCTAATAATACCTTGTAATATCGCCTTTCAGCACTGATGAGAGCTTGAGGGTGGATGCACACCTGCACTCTCCACAAACCAAATTGCTAGGCTGTGTCAGCCCTTTCTGAAGCTCTTTGAACCTCTCACACAGGGATAACCTCACTTCTGGTCTGCTGTGACTAACAGCTAACTAGCCCCACCCCGGACCCCTGACAGTCAGAGACAGTAAAAAACACAGAACTAGCTTGAACTAAGTTTTCAAAGCTATGAAAAACATGATTTCCAGTAAAAGCACTCTTTTGGTTTTCTTAATAAACTCACTCCGGTCGTGTGACACTGAAGCGTTAATCAACTTTTTCCATTAGCATTATTGCTTTGGGAGATGGAAAGACCCGTCGTGAGGGAGCATTATTTTTGATAACAAGTAGAGCCAAATCTCAGTGATGTTTATCAATCATCACAACATTTATGGGCTTTCCATTACATCACCGTGCAGTGAATGGTGAGGTAAAGCATGACGCATTAAATTAGGATGTGTTTCCCGAGTAGAGGCCTTAATATTTCTCCGGTTGTGTGTCTGTTTCTGTGAAATGTCAAAGCAAAAAAAAAAAAAGCTTAGGCAAAGTAAGCATGTTTTCATTTTGGTCATGGCAGCAGCGCTGCACACGGTGCCACTTCAGAACATTTTCTGTGACACCAGTGAAAGAGCCGCTGAAGGAAAGTGCCTGCTGCGTAGAGCGGGTAGTTGAAGGCGAGCGTGATTGAAGAGAAGGATTTCAGGTGGTGCAGCAGAGACAGATTAATGCTGCTGGTGGCGTTTTCTCTGTGTGCTTTGAAGTACAGATCGCTGAATACTTGGAAACTGCAGCTTTAAATATAAATATTTTACTTAAAGGGATTTGTTGTTGTTTTTTTTATCTCAAAGTGGGGTTATGTGGAGCGGTTGTAAGCAGTCAGTGTCTTGTAAAACACTATCTAAAAAGAAAAAAAATAATGGTCAAGTCTTATGCCAAGGCGGAATTCGCTAATGGGGTAGGAAACAGGGTGAAAACATGGACTACAAATGATTGTGGGATTATCTGAGGTGCCATATTAATTGTTCATACAAACCGAGGGAAATACCACTCGAGACCTACCAAACACCTAGATAAGGCTTGATTTGATATGGGTTTTATATGATGAACCCAAAAAGGTCCAAATCTGGGAGCCTGTTGTGAATTTAGTTCCATTTAGTACTGAGCAACACCAAGATGGAGTCCATATACACATGGAAACGCTCTGATATTTTTCATACTGGAGTTGTTTTAAGAACTCAGAAATACACTTTGGTCTTGGCCCCATTCTGATTGATGAGTATCGTCTGGAGAAACTCTCCCATCTCTCCAGGCTGACCTCATTCAGAGAACTATCCTTTGCAGATAACTTACTGATTACTCATATTCTGATCCTAACCACACACTAGCTAATTGCCCAATCATAAAAGCAGTTCACACTGAAATATTATTGATGTTGAGTAAAAGGTCTAGGTAAACTGCTTAGGACTGTACTAGCATCCAGCATTTCCAACATGTGGCAAAACTACATGTGTAAATCTATGGAATATGAATGATGGAGGGGAGCATTGACTGACACCAACTTGTTTTTATGCCATTTAGAAAATAAAATAAGTTAAAAACTAAACATTTTAAAGGATTTTTAAAATATTAACCTCAATGCAGCTGCAGTACCAGAATATGCATGAGGTACTTTTCATTTTATACAAATTGTTACTTGCTCTGAATGCCAACTAAAATCATGTTGGTTTTTACTATCATCTCTTTAACTGGTCACTGCTATGGTGACATTATTGTAAAACTGTCCCAACTATATTCTTTTGATCAATTTTCGGGCAGTTTGGTTTGTTAATTGCATTAAATAATGTCCCAAATTCACCAACTTTTAACTCTTCTGTTAAATTTGACCTTACGAACTCGACTGTTGTCTGTAAAAAGTCATCATTTGTTGTTCCTCCCATAAGTGGATATATGTATTCCAAAACAAACTTCAATCAATTTGCAACTGACCTCATTCTGCAGACCTTAACTTAAACTCTGACTTTACATAAAAACGATGACAGGTGGGTTTTTTCATGCTTTCAGATTTTCTGAAGTCTTACATTGAAAAACAAAAACGACATAAAAATTCACTTATTATAAAATTATATGCAAGTGATTTTGCGCCGTTTAACAGACTGTTTTCAACCTCAATTTTCTTTCCCCCTCTCTCTGCTTTCCACACCTCCGTCAAATCCCGTTCCCGCTCCAACATTCTGTCTGAAACGGAATTACTCCTGCCTGTTTTCTCTCCCGTCTGTTGCTTCAGATTTTTCGCATGAGAATATCTCTACTGGGATGGATTTACCGGCAGGCTGGGAGCGATGAATTCAGCAGTTTGTTCTGTTATCTTGCCGCGAGCAGCCAAGCAGAGTGAAATTCGACTCTGTCATGAGAATGCAGTTTTGGGGAGAGCAGAAGCTTTCTTCGAGTGGCAGACATTTCAGACTCAAGTTCATCCTTAGAGCCACAAAAATGAATGACACTTGTTGAATAACGTGAAAACTTTAAAGGAGCTTCTGTTGTTTTTCTTCCTGTGTTTAAATTGCTAGCAGGCTACTTAAAAATACAGCTTTTAAAAATGTCGGAAAATTGAGAATTTTAATGTTGCATGAATGCTGTTTAACCCTAGCAGGGCTGGGGCAGCAAAACATTGACAATGCACGTTTATAGGTTATGTCGAGTGAAAAAGGAATTAGTTAACAATTTAAAACTTTTACAAACATAACATTTTTCTGAGGCTTGGAGTTCATTTTAATAAAGTAGGTGATTGGAAGCGATAATCAAGCCAGCACTGCCAGTCAGCTGGCTGTGAGAAGGCTGCTACAGTTTTGCCTTGTTGACTCTTGTTGAATGGTAAATGGTGTCTGCTAATGGAAAAAAAAAAAGTGACAGTTTATTAGTTAGCAACCAGTCTGGTTGGCAGTTTCACTTGTTATTGTGTTGCATATAAAGAAATAATCATTTGTTTCCTTTCTGTTTTTACGGTCAATGATAATTCAGTTATAGACTTGGTGCATCGGTTGCTGACCTGTGTTAGCTGCTGAGTAAAATCAAAACAGTTGTGAAATACACCATGAGAACTCATTTCCTTTAGTTGCAACCAATTCTAAAAACAGTGGAAAGCAATAATTCAGCCATCTTGATAGAAGATTCCATAACAAATGCATTTCTTTTTTTTCTTTTTTTTTAGTATTCTGCAATGCAAAAAAAGGACACACCTGGATTGGAGTCAACATCCATGGGGAGCATATGTGGACCTGCCCCCTTCTCAGCTTGGGCTTGAGGGTGAAAAAGCCACGCTCTCGCTGCTGACCGCTGCCCCCCAGGTGCCACTTCTTCATCTGTTCCTGTTCTAAGCCACAAATATTGCACGTTTATCTTCTCCGGTTTTATTCTAAAACGCTACATAAGCTTCCCCTCCCCTGCCTTCTTCTCCCTCGGCCTCTCACAACTTTTTTTTTTTTTTTTTTAAAGCCTACAACTTCTTTTTTGTGCAAGTCAACGGTAGGTCATGGCGATACGTCGCTCAGCAGCGGAGCGAGGAGGGGTCAGGCTGAGGGTAGTCCGTCTGCCTCCCGGTAAGTCGTCCCCCTCTAAACGTCTGCTGAAGGAAAAAGCAGAGAAAGCATACTTCTGGGCCGCGCACAGGAAGGACGGATCGGCGAGTGGAAGCTGGAGGCAAAAGACTGTGTGTCTGCTCTTTTCTGAAGGAAGCGAGACGGGTGGGAGGCAACGGGGTTGGAGGGAGGTGGGAGTATCATAAATCAAGGCGCCCTCCCCAAAGTGGGGATCTGTAAATCTGGTGAACGAAGGGAGGGCACTCAGCCAAATGACTCATCCGCAGTGCTCTATAAATACTGCCGTTCGGGGTCGGCAAGGCAGTTGCTACCGTTGGCCAGGAAGCCCTGAGACGCTGGCTTTTCTCTTTGGATGAAAGGTCTTTAATGAACTGCTTATCTGCCTTCTAAAGTCTTACATCTGAACCTCAAATCACCGGCGTCCATTAAACAGCCCGATCCCGGGAGGACGACACACCAAACACACTGCCGTACTTTGTTTTCATCCAGAGAACCAAAAACAGCTGGATGTGGAGACATCTAAATATTTATCCAGAGGGGAAAAGAAAAACTTGTTTACATACCGAGCGTCCGGACGTCCACATCAAGAGTTCCCATCAGACAAACAGACTGTGAACCAGAGACCCTGCAGTAGTGGAGGGCTCCCTTACCCATTTCTACTCCAGACTTGGCCAACTCGATACATGTGGGGGTCGGGGGTCATGCATGGAGGTCTAAGCAGGAGGCTGATAGCGAAGACTGGAATGCGACATGTCAAATGCCGATCTCCTCAATAAGGCTGTTATGAAAGCCTCTGAGCTTCCTGTCCTGTTCTTAACTCCGTCCGGCCCGCCGCGCTTTCAGACCCCCAGTGTTTCAGGCTCCCATGCTGCAATAGTGACGCATGGACACAAAACAGGAGGAGGAAGACAGTCTGGAATACTGTCGCCATGAGAATGAGGCGGATATTTTAAACATACGAGAGGCATGCAGCGTATTGTCTGGACAGAATGGACAGTCTGCTTTTTGTCACCAAGCGTTTTCAATAGTAGCACATTTTAGACGTACACAAACTCAAAGCGAAGAATGTCTTAGATGAGACATTAGATGGTTATGACTCACTGAGTTTGACTCTGTGAGCTCCTAAGTGATCGAACTTTCACCAGAGGAAATATCCTTTTAATCTTGCTGAAAAGTGAGATTGGTTAAAAAAAATCTTAAGTAACTTTGTAAGACTATTGATAAAGACATTATTATTGTTGTGGACAACAGATAGTGCCACATGGCATTTTTCAGGACCCCTTTTCCTTTCTCTCCTTTTTTACATTAGAATAACCATTTTAAATTAATTTAGCTAAGGTTGTATATCACAGACCAACACAAAGTATTGAATCATTTTGAAGCTGAAGCACATTTTTGCACAAATCTGACAAATCATCTAATTATGCCTGCAAGTTTTCTATATCTCTACCAGCCAGAGACTAACACTTTGAAACATATTTGCAGAAGAGCTTAAATTCTGAAAGTAGTTTTGCAGTCAGTCTGAAGAGTTTTGTCACTAATTCTCAATTGAACATAGGTCTGAACTTCACTATCTACACATGAAGTTGCTTCTTAAGCCTTTCCATATTTGCTCTGGTTGTCATGTCACGCTGCTATTCTCTGGTTTTGCATGAATCTCATCTTTTTTTTGTAAGATTTCTCTAACAATTATTTTTTCAGCATTGCCATTGATTTTGCCTGGTATAACGCTGCCACCACCATGTTTTTTCAGTAGAGTTTATAAATTCAAGGATAGTTTATGCCATGCGTGCAGCAGTTTTCTGCACGAAGGGTCATAAAGACCCATGTTCATCTCGGCTCATCGGGGAATCTACTACAGCTTTGTGGCTGTCACCTGACACGCTGTTATGAAATTCAAGGGTGTAGATATTTCGCAACGATGTATCACTTGGGTAATTATTTCAACATCTTCTTTGAGTTTCTGCAATCTGATCATCTTTCACAAGTACAAGCATTGTCATGTGTATTAGTCTCAATGCTATGAGCCAAGAGTGTTTTATGAGTTGATGATTATCAGGCACCGCAGAAACACGCTAATTAACACATTACACGCTGGTAAAAGAGAGCTTAGCTTGATGCCAGCAAACCAGTGTGGTTTTATGGGAGGCAACAACATTAACCCAGTCACTCTCTTACAGCAAATATAGTTAAGCCATCACCGTAACGATTAAACTATTTTTGCTAGAGCAGGTGTCAGCAGTAAGTTATATGTAGCGTCACTCAGTGTCTCAGTGAACCTCCTGGGACCTTTGAGTCACACTTGCGCATATGAGACGTTTCAGTTTTTGTTTGTTGCAAAAAATAAAAAATAAAATAAAAATATATTCATGTTGAAAGTTATTTACACTCTGTGCAATATTTAGTGGATTTGATTACCATTCCAGCAATCACCCCCTTCTTATAATTGCTGACCGGCTCTTTGCATGCTTTCCTTGGTATTTTTGAGAATTTATATTTTGTAATGAGATCCAAGTTATTGAGGGTGGAAGGAAGGTCTCCTTACCGCTACACTAATCTTTAACTCCCTCTGTAGATTTCCTGTCAGACTCAAGCCAGAACCTTGGCTGGGCCTTTCCAAAATATTGATATTTACTCTAGTCATAAAAAGCACATTTTGGCAAAATTAAAAGATTATACGCAAACTCCACATGGACAGGATTCAAACCTATTGGACCTTTGTGCTACAAAGTAACAGTGCTAACATCTGTGCCACTATGCAGCTAATGAAATAACCTACATAAAATGAAAAGTCAAATCACTGTGTTTTTTTTCTGGTCAGTCCCCGACTCTTCTGCAAGTGAGTGTAGTTACAGTCAACTTTATATTCAACTTTAATGAGCAGTGTGTGAACATTCCCCACACACAAGCTGTCCTTATCATGGAGACCAGCGCACTCTTTAGTCAACCTGCTCATTATAAGCATGCCAACTATGTTCAGACTATGATGACTAACAGCTTCCAGCTGCAGCAATGGCAGCCCAAATATTCAAAGTGCCTTCTGTGAGACACCTTAAGAACCTGGGCCTGGCCTTTATCTAACCCACCACAACCAAATGAAGTTAAGATTATTATGTCGCTGCCTTCTGAATCAACTTTCTTTTTTTTTTACAGAGCAAAAATGTGCTGATTTTACCCTGATAGTTAAAAGTTTGCATTATAAGCTTTTTTCTTCTCATGATGGATTGCTCATACTAAACCAGCTTAAAAAAAACCCACATCAAGGAAAACCAGCCTGAGAGTCCAAAGCCAGGCAAAGCCACAACCCCAAACACCGGAGTCTCCCTTTGGACCCAGCACCTGGCTTTCTGGGACATTTTGGAATGCTAACTTTGGCTTCATTTACAAGGGAAAATGTGTCACATAATGCTACCGCTGAATTTTATCGAGTCCCCCCCGCTTACAGTAAGTCTGCTAAGATTCCTCGCAGACATACAGTACCTGTTGGCACTATGCTTGATTTACAGCCACAAGCTTGTTGCACTTCCCACCAATCTAATTGGTCTATAGACTGTCTGTCTGAAGTTCATCTGCTGTGAATATTCAAAGACGCTTTTCATCAAAAAAAAAAAAAGACAATCCTTTCAATCCCTGATCAAACGCCAATCCTTTAATACATAAATCATATTAGGAAATATTTTCTGAGCTTACAATATTTGATCTTTGTCACTTCAAACTGGGTTTCAAGTCAAAGACCACAAAACACTCTGCAAATATTTAATTGTCCATAGAAATCCAAATCTTTTCCCTCTGTCTCCAGTTTCTGGTTTGAACCCATGCTTGGCAACAAGGCCTGCAAATAGCCCTTACGGTAAGCAGAACTATATAGATTCAGAGGCTCGTAATTTAAACTGACAGCACCCAGGACGCCGACAGCAGGAGTTTTAGCTTCAAATGCTGACAAGCTTTTCACCCCTAATTAACCCTTTACGTATGGCAGAGATCTGGACGAGCTTCAGTTTGAATCTGAACATAAATTTGTTTGACCATAAAACCACAGCTGTTGTTTACCTCTGTTTAGATGTTTCCCAACTTTTAGGGAGATCAACTTAAGCTCTGACTTTGAGGCTATGAAGCTACGTTGTTATGTTTACATGCTTTTGCTGTCCTAATATGTTACTCTGTTTACCACGTTCACGTATTCTGCAGGAAACACTTTCCATGTAAAACCTCAAAAGTTAATACTGCGAATCATAAAAAAGTTGAAATATGGGGCCAAGTCATGCCCCAAAGGATATTTTTACCTGTAATTGTGGTGAAAGTAGCCAAAGTCTTTTTTAAAGGATTTCACATTATTTGCATGAACGTAAAATGAAGCTTCAAATAATACTGAGATTATGAATCTAGATTAAAATTAAGAGAGAGATGGTATTTTAAAATGGTATTTTTTACCACCCCTTGGTGGTAAAAAGAGGATCTGGTAATACTTCTGGTTTTTGTGCTAGCAGATGAAAGAAGGTGCAATATGGTTCAATGTGATTGGGTCAGCTGTCATCTCTGAAAGGTATTTCTCTAAGAATTATTTGATGGTTTAATCTGAATTTCACTGAATTTCAAGTGTTTTCTGCTAACAATTACAGTTTAGATAATGCGGTACGTATGTTTCATGTAAAAGTCTGTCATTTTAAAACGTCTCATATCCTCATATCAGGCTACATATGCTTTGTCTAATCAGTGAGCTGCTAATACAAATATCTCCCACTGCAGACGAAGTCACTAATGAAACACTGGGTAGTTTTGGGGAAAAAAAAAGAAAAAAAACACCTCTTGATTGTTTTGTGATAAAACAGTAAATTTTACGATAAGGAGCAAAAATGTTGCTGTCTACAAAGAGCTAAATCCCTACATATGTCACTTCTGTGTTATATTAAATCCAAAAGTAGCTCAGATGTGTCTAGTGTCCCCCTTTTTCCTGGCACTGACATGCGATGTGTTGCGGTACTGAAGGACACAGATTCAAGATGTGATGAGAGATTTAAAGCTCCTCAGGAGCCACATAGGAGAAATGTCAGGCACCGAGTGCTTGGCCAAACTCAAGGAGGATGCATAATACTGCCCTGTTGGTTGTTGACCTCGTGTGTCCACTGGGAAAACATTAAATGTGCATAAGAGTAAACACATCCACTCACACGACAATATACACTGAAGAGGTTGAAGAGAGAGAAAAAGAAAAAAAAAAAAAGCCTGTGACCTTTTGGAAAATGTCAAATCGCGAGGGGACTTGGTAATAGAAAATGAAGCCGGAAAGACATCCCAGAGGTTTGGAGGACACAGAGTAGTGGGAGACATGCAGCTGCAGTTAGTTAGCAACTGAATGTAATATTTATTCATCTTAGAAATGTATTATTTTGCTTTTCAAGTCACACATGACTTCTGCTTCTGCTAGATTACTGAAGAACAGAAGCTGAGTGGATAAGTCGCTCATATGGCTGATCATTAATCCAGTCCATTGGAACATGTTGTCTGTTTCATGTATGTATTTTGTTAGACTGATTTAATTGAAGCTGATTGTGTTTTGAGTGGGATTTAAAAACACTTCATAGATTTTTTTTTCTTATTGAAAATAATTTGAACAAATTACTCTCACATGTTACTGTGTCATAAAATATAACATGAAGAACATTTCTGTTGTTTCATAACTGTAAAATCACAATAGTAGATTAATAACTGCTCGACAATCATTCTCAAATTATAAATGGGTGTGTGTACATTAAACAACATTTTCAAAATGTATTTTTTTCAGACTGTAGCTGATTATTATTTTTTGTCTTAAAAGATTTGGCTGTTGTAAACTACATTATGATGATTATTATTAAAACATGTTATTATTCACAACATTTCTCCTTGAAATACAAGAGCATACTTTCAAATGTCCAGATCTTGACATTTGACAACAATAAGCTTAATTTCATAGTATTTTAGGACATTGACCAATGTTGTTCATAGCTGTTAAGTGAAAACAAAATGATACAGGTATGCTGGGGCAATTGTGCTTATTCAACATCCACCCATCCATTTTCTTGCACCCTTGTCCCTTAATGGGGTCAGGAGGTGCTGATCTCCAGCTGGTGTTCTGGGTGGGAGGTGGGGTCACCCTGGACAGGTCACCAGTCTGTTGCAGGGCAGCACAGAGATGCACAGGACAAACAACCACACACACACACTCTCACCTAGGGACAATTTAGACAGACCAATTAACCTGACAGTCATGTTTTTGGACTGTGGGAGGAAACTGGAGTACCTGGAGAAAACCCACGCATGCACAGGGAGAACATGCAAACTCCATGCAGAAAGACCAGGGCCGGG
>CAEGAF010146958.1:0-25810 GCA_903067075.1 Micropoecilia bifurca
ATCTATCTATCTATCTATCTATCTATCTATCTATCTATCTATCTATCTATCTATCTATCATTGTTTTCCTGCTCATTGTATTTCTAAGGTAGGAAAATTAAGATATGTTAATTTACCTACACTCAATATCTGTAAGAACTGTGAGGAATAAATTACAATAACATCAAACTGTGTTTCAGTTTTTTAGTGTTAAAATGTGACATTTAAATATATGTTGGTCTATTTCATAAGTTATGGATGGAGTACTTATATGCCCCTCTTGAATCAGAGAAAATACAAGAAGCTTTTTACTAGAACTAAGGTGAGATTAGTCCAATGTTCTTTTTTGTGATGGAAGTAAATACTGCATTTACATTTCATTTGGAAAATCAAAGTTCCAGTTTAGAAGAAGCATAAAGACATAAAGAGTCAAAGCTGGTGGGCTAGTAGGATGTTTCCACATTCCTTGTTGTCCCACTGTAGGTCAGCTGACAATCTTGATGGATTTGCTGATCTAACTTTCCAGCAGGATACCTTCCTCCACCACCAAAATATGTTTCTGTGACTATGTCGCTGTGCTTAACTGACCAGCAATCTACAATTTACAATTGCCACAGCCTGAATCTCCATGCCAGCCACACTGATGCAGTAATTATTGCACTGTAGCTTCAACTAAGTACTAAATGGATATACTGGAAATACTTTTCAGTCGTCCTTTCCATTAAATGTTGTCTTTCATTGGTTCTATGTAACATTCAAATTTATAAGTAACTAAATCTATGGCCTCATAAACAATGAATCATGTTATCAGATGATTAACCAGGGGTAATTTTGTGCAAAAATTGATTGATAGTAATACAAATCATAAAAAAATTTAAAAAAATCATCCACGTTCTGAATAATTTAATTGAAAGACAGATCTATCTGGGTAAAATGTAAAGCATCAAATTAAATAATATCCCATGACACTAACCCTACTGCTTAATGATAAACCTCATCACTTTCTGAAAAAGTCACAGTTTTTAAAATTTTCTCTCCATTCACCCTCGAGGCCTCCACATATGAAGCACAGTACACTTAGTGAGCATTTAAAGCTTGTCCCGGTCTAGAAGCTGGGATGGCAGCAAGTGGTGTAAAAGGCCTTCCATAGTGAGAAAGGACAACGCTGACATTGTTGCTCATCATGATCTGTTACAGCTTGATGACTGTGTCAGTCTGTCTACACTGTGGCAGATGTCTCCTTAACAAGTGCTCTATATTCTGACACAGTGGTGTGTGAGCATATGTGTTGTCTGTTTCTGTGACTCTGAAAAATAGACAAGAGAGACAGAATGAGAGATGCAGAAAGGAGAAAAAACTAGGATTTCTTCCCAGGAGTAGCCCATGAATGTCTTGATAACAGATGGGGCAGATTAGATGGAAAGGTCCTTAAGGTGTACAGAGTTTTTAGTAGGCGGCACAATAGTTAACTTAGAAATGTACACATGTCCATACACACGCAGACAGGTATAGCACATCAAGAATTGTTTACAATATTTTTAAATTAAAGATTACAATTAAGGAAAACTGCGCTGTGACAGACTGGCGACCTCTCCAGGGTGAACCAGCCTCTCGCCCGGAACGTTAGCTGGAGATAGACACCAGCAGCTCCTGACCCCACTAAGGGACAAGTGTACAGAAAATGGATGGATGGATGGAATTAAGGACATGTTTTTTTTTTTTTGATAGCATGACTCATTTATGCTTAAAAATTTACATCTATCAAGGAGGACTTGTAATTTTGAATTAGTGCTTGTCATTTAGGACATAAAGTTTCTAATATATTTTAACATTTCTGATAGTGGGGACTGCATGGACAGAATCCTGAGGAAACGCCTCCTTTTCAGTCCCGATAAACTAAACATCGCAGCTTATTCCCAAAGAAATAGGATACTGAAGATTTAAGAACAAAATTGACCAGCTTACATTTTGGTCTTTTCATGCCTGTCTATTTATGAGTCGGTCAAAATGGCAAAAATTTATCTAAGCTGTGAATAAGGTACCAACTTTGTAGGGCTTCTATTCCGTGTAATGGACAAGGAAATAAGCACCAGAAAAAATGATTGCGTATTTCTGCAGAAGACAGCAGGACCACAGGAGATCATCTTTTTCCCACAGATTAAATTACATTATTACATTACAGATTATATTACAAATATATATATAAAAAAAAATATATATTTTTTATAAAAGTTACATAGTGAAACTTTTACTGTCTAATACCTTTTGAAATGATTTTTTTAGCCAGCAGAACTTTCTGAACTTAAAGTAGAGCTGCTGCTGCTGAGCATAAGAAATGCCTGATTTATTTTTAAAATCAGGAATTTAGTTTTTGTATCCAATAATTATTTAATGTCCCTTAATGTTTATCAGATCCTATTTTCGAAATTAAAAGTTGTCAAATTGTTGACTAAGATCATGTAAAACTTTGGGGCAGTGAGCAGTGAACACTTTGATGAAGTACTTCTTTATCTGATCAATATGCTTGCACTATGATTTAAATATAGGTGTGCTTTAAAAATCAATTTATGATATTGAATAAAGTAAATGAACATATCAAATGTGACTAAAATGTGACAAGTTCACACTTTGTTATTTGACATTTATGTTATCAGTAATTACTGATGTAATAACAACTCGGTCTCTTTCCTTCTTCCACCAACAAATGCTTTTCTCTCCCACACTCTTATTATCACTTTTCCTTAGATTATGTAGAGGAATACACACATCCCATGCCACCAGGCATTTTCAAACATCAGTTTCAATTTCTTGCTTTAGTATTCTGTTCCCCTTTGACTCTGATAAAGATGAATTAAGTCTATGTTGAGTTTCTACAACAAAAGTCAAATATTGGTCAGCAATCTCTAGCCTTTTGCACTACATTTTACATTTTATTATGTTGAATGAACAGTTGAAGTTCAGAACATACTTGCACATTTAATGGGTTTTCGCATCAACAGGACAAAGTTGCTGTTCTTAAAATGTTCCTTCTTGCAGACTTCCAGATGGTGTGTGGACTAACACCAGCTTTGCCTTTGCCCAGGACGAGATAATCTTGGATGGGCCGCCCCATCCACAACATGCTGTAACTAGTAAAAACGTTATTAATAATTGCCGTTTAAAGACATGATTAATCTCTTCCCTTATACTTCTCGTCCACTCCACCCACCTCAGATCTGCTCGATATGTAGATTTTTATTTTCCCTCATATAAGACAGATACTAAATTACCTTCATGCGACTGAAAGCTAATAGTAATAAGTTTTGCCTTGCTGAATGACGGTGACATTGTGGAGAAATAAAAAAAGTAATAAAAGAGTAATATATATTTTTTGTCTATTTAAAATGAAGATGGATTAATTGCGTCTCCAGATTTATTACAATTTTCACATGCATAAATATACATTTTTGGAACATTTTGCTTCTCACACTTGCTGTGGTCCACATGTATCTTTCCACTTATGTTTTCCTTATGTTTGGGTTTCAGTTTTAAATTTCATGGGTCGAACATTCCCTTAAAAATTGAAGATCTAAAAGAGTGCCTTCATTTCATTCACAGCCGCTCACCTCTATCAGTGGCTTCACTAACATTTACTGGCCTCTAAATATTCTCACTTGAACTTGTTCTTGTTCAAACTGCCACTAGCAGAGACACACAACATGGCTCTCACAGAAACTGCTGAGTTTGCTCACCATTAGAGCAGAGGAGACGGAGATGAGAGACATTCACAGCTGAGGGCAAACCGAAGGTAGATGCACCTGCAGACTTGAGGCAGGTGCATCTACCGTGTTCCTGAGGTGGTAGCACCATTTCTTTATACAAAATTGAAGGAGGCTGCCTGACCCAAAGCAGATGGACAGTTTAAAAGAACATATTTTCCTCTCTGCCTGTAGCTTTTTAAACTTGCCTAGATCGGCTTAATGAACTCAAAGTCACAAGCTGTGACAAACCAACTTGGATTGTCATAGGCATGACTTTTTGTTTTGTGGCAAGGTTGGGGTTATTTCACACTACTGCAAGAGTAATGAGGGGGGATGAAATCTTAGATATCAGAGTTATATTTTACTTCACCAACAGGCCAATTTTGCCCATATTCTTTATCATAATTTGATAGCCAGAGCTTCTAGTTCAAGGTCCCCCACCACCATATTAATCCTCAACAATTATCCTCTCTTTGTCAGCCTCGGTGGGTCTCTACACAGAAAATAATACCAGTGTACATCAGAACTGGAAGAAAACAACATGGCGAAAGTACTTTCTCAGAGATGCTGAATAAACATGATAGTAGTAATTCAAGTAAATATGCAAAACCTGACACTATGCTAACAGTTTAAAGACAATACCTAATTGCCAAAAAAAGTTAAAAATATTAATTAGTTAGATTTTTAAAACCCTTTCTTCCCATCCCCTTTTTTGTTTGTTGTTGGCTGCCTCTTCGGATTGGTAGGAGAAACAAAAATAACAATAACAATAATAATTAGTAAGTGTGGAACTAAGTCAGTAAGAAGCTAAACAAAAAAGCATCCATGTAGCAGGAAAAGAGGTTATCACTTTTCTCAGCTTGCATTTCTTTTGGCTTAGGGGAATGTAACATTTACAAGCCTTTAACTGCATCGTCATTATTTTGTAATAATTTACAAAATTATTGTAAATTACAGTGATTATAATAACTGCTACCTCATTCTGACAAATAATTTCCTAAATGAAATCTATATCAATTTTTACAAGTGTCCTCTGACATAATCAATTTCTCGAGCAGGTCAGAAGATAATTTTTCCCAAAATGGAAAACCAAAGGACCTTTTAATAGCTCTTTCACCCTACGCTCATTTTTTATTAGTAGCAATCCTCAGATTTATTCAGCAGCTGTTGGTTCATTGTAGAGTGTACAGAAAATATTACATGAACATTTTAACATATCTGTAAAACTCTACAGTAGATTGTGGGGGGTTTTGTAGTTGGCAACAGGCATTTTTAAATTCAGAAGATAGAAATTCCTTACTGAGACAGTAATAAAAAAGTACAGTCAAAGCAGATTTAGGAATATATGTCCACTTATAGTTTTGTGAACACTTTCAGTAGAGTAGGCACAATATAGATGCTTATAGCTTTTCTTCAAATTACAGGTTTTATTAGTTCAATTGGTAACACTTTATTTGAAGGGGGTGAATAAGGCTGTCATGACACTTTCATAAACATGACATAACACCTGACATGAACATGGATAAGCCTTTGTGAATATTTATGACTGTTATCATAAAGCATCATTCGATAAATTACGACACCTTTAATACAAAGTTGACATTATTCAAATTGTCTTTATGACAACTTGACATTAACCAATAAATCATTACTGATTAAACTTTACCTTTAATAACATAAAGTTACCTAATTTTTAAAGAGAAATCAGTAATACTTTTAGAACAAATTTATATCAGTAATGATATCAGTAATAAAATTTATATCAGTAATGATTTATTGGTTTTCTTGTTTCAAATATTTAGTGATTGTTTGTAGTTGCTTGTAATTTATTTCAACTGGTATTAAAATTTTCATCAAGTCCGAATTAACCACATTTTGAACTATGCTGAAAGATCACTTAAACATCCCTGTGGAGCTTCGAAGTGAGGTAAACCAAGTCAGATTACCTTTGTTAAACACTTCAGAGAGGCGTTTGAAGACATTGCCATAGGCAGCTTGCCAAATGGATAAGCAGCAGCAGCGCTCTCCTTTCTGAATGCAATAGAGATGTGTTGAGAAGAGGCTCTGGCATTTCCCCACACAGTGGAGTTTCAAATTGCCTGACATTAGTACTCTATCTGCGATGTTTTGTCCTGCCAGGTGTGAACTAATATATTTAACACATTTTGTATTATTTAACTTGATAAAAGAAGAGAGCATTAGTGGGTATTGCAAAACTCCGTTCAGGTCACGGTGCTGCATTTGAGAATAATACGCATATATAATATATATAATTTTGTCAGTGCACACATGAGTTGAACTGCCTCTAATAGCTCAGAAATATGAAACTCTGTAGTTCAAAGAACTGTCAACACAGAATACACTTAGGGCCAGAGAAAGGGAGAGGATGATGCAGGGAGGGAGAGAGTAAAATCAAGCATCTGACAAAGAAATTGACAAGGGTTTTAAAATCTAAATACGCAGAAAGGTTCAGGGGAAGGAGCTTAGTGAGGGAATGTGTAGAGTTCATAAGAAAAAAGGGATGCATTGGAATAATTTAGACTGAAAAAGAGATGAGCACGTAGTAATTATGATAAACTATGCATGCACATGTACAGTATGCATGTACAGTATTTTTGTGCTTTTTTTTATGGATGAAGCTTCGCTCAGTGAATCCATTGGTTCCACTGAAGCTTCTCCATTTCCCTAAGCATAGAGTTAGTAATGGTTTGAACTGATTGTAGTGGTAATTACCCACGTTGAGGAGTGTACAGTGTCCTGGCAGAGATTTGTTCCCTTTGGCTGTCCTGCTTAGTGCTTAGAAAAGAATAAAGCAGCTAAGGGTTACAGTGCACTTAGGCCTGAATGGATAAAACTCTATTTAGAAACAGATGCTTTAGGGAAATTAAGAAACAGAGGGAGAGTTTGGCAGCTTAGATTGCATCATTGTCAGCCCTACAGCGTGATGCACAGCTTATCTTCCCAGAGCTAGGGACCGCTCTTCTTAAGGTAATTGAAAACGTATTAAAAATTGTCCTTTCTGCTCCCACCTGGTTGGAATCAAGCCCAGCTCCAGCTTTTCTGGAAGGTAATGAGGTATCTCCAGAATCTGGAGGTGGACTATTGGTCAAACTGTTTCCTTTTAAATGTCAGGAGAATTATCAATCAGTGTTTCTGTTGCTTGTTTTTTTTTAAATTGTAAACTAATCCAGGATAATAGGAGAAACCGATTCCAATTTATCTTCACCTAAATATAAGACAGTTGGATGCCTCTCTACATGATTGCATTGGAGAGAAAGTATCTAGCATTGCTTTGCATTAAAGCTCTTAGGATTTCCTCTGCAAAACACGGTACGCATCCCATCTCCACAACCCAGAAATTACAGGGCCAGTAATTACAGAACTCTAATTAAAGGAGGGTTTTCAGAGAATGGGAGAGGCATGCTCCCTTGACATTTCTCCAGCAAGAAAAATGGTATTCCATATTTAGCTGGGCTTTGGAGAAATGTGCCAGAATAATGGATATGATGGTTTGAAGAGACTGAAGCCCTCATGCTAGTATCTAATGAACACCACATTTTATTTTGTGTGACTACCTTAATAAATAAATAAAAAATATCTGCCAAATCAAAGGGTGTAACAATGTTAATTATTTACCAAACTACAGATTAATTATATGATTTTCAAAAAAAAAAAAAATATGCAAGTGACAGCATGGTCTGAATAATAATCCTTTGACAAGTTTTTCAACATACTCAAGAAAAACGGCAAAAATATTCACATTGGCAGGACAGACAATTTACAGTGCCTGATGGAAATATTTGTACTTTGGCTTTTTTATTATTATTATTTTTGTCAAACTGAAGCAAAACACTGTAATATATTTTGTTAAGACTTTATGTGATAGATTTTATATGTTTGTAATCTATGCAAGTGTGGTGTGTATTTGCATTGAGCCAGACTCAGTCAGTTCTTTGTGGAACCACCTTTCATAATAGGTACAGCTTTATGTGTCTCTACTAGCGTTTAACGCCTAGACAATTATTTATTTTTCTTTAATTATTATTATTATTATTATTATTATTATTATTATTATTATTATTATTATTATTATTATTATTATTATTATTATTATTCATTTATTTTTATTTTTGTTTTGAAGTATTTTCTGGTAATTTTAACATAGTTCAATCCAGTGTGGATAGAGAACATACATGGTTCGTTTCTGAAATCTGGCTGCGGATTTGCTGTTGCATTTCAGGACTTTGATTAGGCCATTCTAACACATCGTTAGCATTCCATTGTAGTTCTGGCTGTATGTTTAATGTTATTTTCTTGCTGGAAGGGGGACTTCTTTTGCAGTTTCTAACAAGTTGTGATTGTGTTTAGCTCCACCCCTCTTCCCATCAACTCTCACTGTATTCTTGCTGAAGAGTTAAAGTCAACACAAATTGTCTTACTTACCTCTAACTGAAAAAGTTCTGCAACCAGCAGAATTCTGATTGCTTGGGATAATTTTGGTGTATCAGCTTAAAGCGACTTGAGGAAGAATTATTTCGCAGAACCCCGTAGGAATCCAATACCCTACATGACAGGCAGAGACACGCACCACTCTGCTAACAAGCTAACAAGGAAGCTCTAACTTGATCCTGATGGCACCTCTGCCATACAGTAAGAAGCTAAGTGCTACTATAATGACATTTCTGAAAGCATTGAGTTGGCATAAAAATGAAGTGCAGCACGAAGAATTTGCCCTTCTTGTGTCAAGAGTGATGTACTATAATTTACTGACTGTGGCGGATAACGGTAGAGCTCTAAATATATTCATCCGGAAATGATCAAACATATAATCCTCATCTGATCGCCGTTCGTGTGGAGGATTAGCATTGCAACATTTACAGGATTCCCTAAAAAGAACATACCATTTATGACACTCTCCCAGGGCCAGAGATCACATAATGGCTCCAGCTGTGAACAGATTCACTGTTTTCCCTGATGATACCCTAAAGCTTAAATTATTATCTTCCTGAACACAGTGGAATCACTGAAGGTTTCTCGGTTAACCGTAGCCTGACTTCTAGTACGTGGAAATTTGAGGATTTTCAGGATCTGAAACTATCCCTTTATTTCTACATATTTTTTGTTTGTTTGATAAAAGCTCATATTTCTTCAACTTAATTTGTGATTAAGTTGGAGAATATAAATAAATATTATAAATAAATCCATCTCAGTAAAAAAAAAAAACACTCAAAGGAACGTATAGTCACATATTTTCTCAGCAGAACACTTAACATTCAGTTTGAAGGCAGTTCCTAGAGTTAAAAAAAATAAATAAATACAAATAAAAAAGGGCTATGCTAATATAAGCCAAGGCAGCGGATTGTTTACATTTTCTTGTATTCTTGCTGAAAACGTACACCAGGTTTCTATTTCTTTATTCAGTCTCTTGATAAGTATTTGTTGTGAAGAGACTCAGTGTTTGCCTGGCCAGAGCAATTAACAAGTATTATTCTAAAATTCGACAAAATACTGAGAAAGCAAAAGGTCACCAGTTAGCAAAAACTGCTGATCTAGATTCAATATTTAAGCTTAACTAGATTTTCAAGTTTGCATTCATCCAGTTTGCCTGTGTGTTATTAAAACATGCTGCAGCAGCAATTAGACCTCAGCCCCCGTGTAGAGAAAGCGAGAACTGCAAAGCTTGCAAATAGTCTGGTTGATTTTCTTATTTTGTTTGCATTTATACACAACTATCAAATTATTAAATTATGTTATAAAAATGCAGCAATAGCTTAAACATTATAAAACGTGCTTTTGTAGAATACTGTGACTGTGTATAATAACCTTAATTCCACGTTGATATTTAAGTCATGCAGGGATTTAGGCAAGAGTGAAAAATGTTCACTGGCAATTTTATTTATTCAGTTTCCACCTCTCCTTCAGCAAATGTCCATAGACTTCAAAGCATTTTATGCCGTTTTATGTTTCAGAAGGGACTGACTTGCAATTAAATTGCCTACAAGATCTATCAAGAGATTTAGATAATCTTAACCCATTTATAAGCCTTAGAGTCTTAACAAAAACACAACTGAGCCTTTGCAAACAGCTTACATACTGAACAGAATAGCGTCACTTTTTTCCAGATTGCTGTCAAACCCCATTTGGCTGTAGTTTTAGTTAAAGGAAGAAGCTGGTACTGCAGCAGTAAGTTGTTATTCCCACGTATGCAAGATTGCCTTCTTCATGTCCGTCTGTCCTTCACTCCAGTCCATAACTCTCCCACACAACACTCAGTGCTCCAGATGGTAAAAAGACGAGCCATTTTGCCACATGCTCTATAGCCCAGAAATCTGATGCTGTTGGGGTTGCTGCATGTGAGAAAACACGTGCCCAAAAAATGTGCTACGCATCTCTTTGAGAGATTACACAGCCAGCCAGCAGCCTCATAATAAGTTAGACAGATCACTGAGCTGGCCAATACCTAAATACATATCAGAGTGTACACGTTTTACATATTTAGTCATGATTCCTCAAGGTATAAATCTGGTAAAAATATTTGAGGTTGCTCATCTTTAATCTATAACATTCTGAATAGTGATTACCACTTTGTTTTTCTTCTCTTTAAAAGCACTTTGAAATCCTGCCTAAAGGTGGTACAGAAGGCAAAGAGTAGTACTGGCACATTTCACATTCTGAAAAAGAAATTACTTTTGATGTAGGAATTTAGCAAGTGTCTAAATGTAAGTAAATGCAGTAGGTCTCAATCACTAAAACATCGTCTTTCTGAGCTCATCTCAGGGGCTAACTGCTAACCAACGTTTCATCACAACATATCAGATATGTGGCAAAATTTTACATTAGAAACACCACAAAGCAGGATAGCAATGTGCAATTTTTGTAAAGCCAAGGTACAGAGAGATGAAAGCTCCATAAAATAAACCTAATCAAACATTTCAAAATGCACCACATTAAAAGGCAGGAGGATTGTTTAGCCGTGTGGGAAAAAGAAAGGAGTCGGTAGGAATCACTCTGGAGTCATTATCTTGCTGTTGGAGTCTTTCCAAAAGGAAGATAAACTTCCAATGGACACTGAAAATTACTCTACTTCATTGTACTTGATGATCAACTGCTATTAGTTGTAGGAGATGAAGAATTTTGCAGGTTGCAGGTTGAGTGAACAAGTGCATCTTATATTTTACACTCCATGAGATATTTTTCAGACACTGCACTACACAACATAAACATATCTCTATCAAGCAGTATACACTGTCTGGACAGTTCACTTTTAATGTAGCAAAGTGTGAATTGCAACACTTTTTATGCTTTTTTTTCCCTATCTTGCCTTATATGACGGCAAACTTAAAAACCTGTTATACAAGTATAAAAAGCAGGTAATGAAGGAGAACACCAAGTTCTGCTACGTCTTCAGTGTGTGGGTTATTTTTGATTCTTCTGTATGTGTGGTTGATTTAGAGTGTGGGAAAACTATTATAAAAATGCATCAGGATGACCAGTTGTGTTACCATCTTGTTTCCTGCTCTTCTATTTAGATTCAGAAAGCAGTTGACCATCTTTGAATTAAATTTTAATGTTTCACGGATGAAAGTGGGCAAACAATTCTCTGCCAAATTTATCATCAAGAAAATTTCACTTTCGGTTTGAAGCATACATCCCAAGATAAGTACATTTTCATTTACATAGAGTTGAATGAAAATATCTGCTATCATTTGGTGGCTACCAAATGATAGCACATGCTGTGATGTTTAATAGCAGTTGCATATATGCTGTAGTTGTGGTGAACATGTAAGTTTAGATATTGTCTTAGAGGTTTGGTATCCATGCTTATTTTAAAACATTATTTTATGGCGGCTTGGTTTATATGTTAATTCATTCATATATGCTACAGTGATAAATGTATTGGACAATAATGTAAGAGCATTAATTATTAAAGTGTTATATGGCTTTGAAACATAAGTCAAATATCCTGTAGTGTGACAAGGGCTTAACCTGTGTCGTTTTTCACTGCTGAACTTCTATTTTTACTTACCATACTTTAATAAACACAAACAATTTCTCACATAGTCTCTGTTGAAAACACTGTGTACTTTATTCTCGACACTACAAGATCTTCACATACTTGGCTGCAATTTAAGCATCGGCAAAGACACATTTTTCAATAGAAGTAAACTTTTCCAGCATTTTCAAGATAGTGACATCTTTGTTAATGTAATAGATGACTGTTCCGTGCATATTCTACATAAATTGTGTTACTAAGTGTGTTCATGCGCCCGATCAGATCTGCATCGTGATTTGACACCACTGATTAATTTTCCTCTTCCTGGCAGCCAGCTGTAATCAACAGGAGCAAACTGGCAGATGAGAAAACACAGCAAGTGTCCTGGATAGTGACAATGTTCCTTCATCAGCCTGCATAGCTTTTGTTAAATTCAGACTAAAAACCGTGTTTTCATGTTTTCAGTTCACTGCTGGATTTCGTGTTTTACTTTTTTTTCCTCATGAAAGTGGTTATTAACTAAATACTAACTAACCATCAGGGCTGCACAGTGCAGTTGGTAGCACTGTTGCCTTGCAGCAAGAAGGTTCTGCGTTCGATTACCAGCGGTGAGTCTTTCTGCATGGAGCTTGCATGTTCTCCTTGTGAATGTATGGGTACTCCAGCTTCCTCCCACAGTCCAAAAACGTGACTGTCAGGTAGATTGGTCTAAATTCTCCCTAGGTGTAAGTATGTGTATGCATGGTTGTTTGTGCTGTCCTGGGTGACCCCGCCTCTCACCTGAAACATTTTGTTGGAGATGGGCACCAGCGCCCCTCCCGACCCCACTAAGGGACAAGAGTGTACAGAAAATGGATGGATAACTAACCAGCAAAATACTTTTTTTCCATTTTGATTACCAGAAGTATGTACACTCTTGGACTTTCACACAATATAACAAGTTATGGCCACAAATCTCAATTAAATTGCATGTGTTTGAGGTAATAGATCACAAAGTAGTGGGTTTTTAAAATATTCCATTGCTTCAGTTTTTATGAGAAATACAAAACTGAATAGTGTTGGGTTCCTCTGGGTCAAGGTGTTGAAGAGCCACCTTTCCTGGTACTACGTCTGTACGTCTGAGGAGCATGTCCTGTTTTTCAACCTTTATGTCATCATAAAGCAGCATAAAGCTGATTAGCTTTCCTTTCACTAGTTTAGTAGTTTATTTAACAGGGACAATTTGCAAAAAATCATCTTAAAAGATGTTTTGTACAATGCAAATGGTGCAACTTCCATGTTTCACCACAGGGATGAAGTGTTTCTGTTACTGTGTGTTTACGGTAACGCCCAGTATTAATATTACACCACAAATAGCATGCAGGCAAAAACGTTCAGGTTTGGTCTCATCTGATCAAAGTACCTCCTTTCATGTTTACCATGTCCACTTATGGCTTCAGATTGTTTGGTCAGCAGTCTGGGGTTGTTGTGTTTGTCTGGTGCTTCCATTTTTCTTATCTAAATGCCCCCACCTACTTTCCATCAACCCATAAAGAAATGAAAGTACTTAAAAGTTTTACCTGGTTTTAAATGCATGCATTTCTGTATTCTGAGGATTTTATACCTACCAACGTTGGTTAACATAATTTCAGACACAATGAGTAATTTGTAGGACGTTCTTAATTTATTCGTGTGCTTTTGTGTGGTCAAGATAAAAATAAAATGGATAGAGAGAGAAATCTGTGATTGGAAACAATATCATCTGTCAGGCTAAGAGTGTTACCCGTGGTGAGAGAAGGGAGGAGGGGGAGGAGAAGTAACCCTGCCTTGTAAGGGAAAATGGGCTTTTCTTTAACAATGGCATTCCTGATACACAATCTATCTCACCAGGCCCTGTGGGGATTGTGTTTGTCTCTTCCTCAAAATGACTGTGGACAAAATCAATCATGACTTATTGTTGGAGTTGCATTTACAGTGTCTTCCACGTGGATGTCCTGAGTCTACCTCAGCCAAGAGGAAGGACAAACACACTGTGCCAAAAAAAAAACAAAAGCTGTGGAGGATATTTGGCAAGCCATCCATCAGTCTGGTGAACACTTCAGAAGCTATTGTTTTTCTGAATCCCCCTTTTAAGTATTTTTTGCTCTGGAATGAAATCAGACATCAGATAGACAAGAAAAAAGCCCAGTATGTCACTCCTAATTGTCACCATCTTTTAGATCTGTTTTTTTCTGAGACACCAATTTATCCTTGTTCCTTGTGTCTCACTTGGTTGAAACCACTCTCTTCTTAACATCCCAATGAAGGCAAAATAATGCATGAGACTGGTTGAGTTTTTTTTTTCTGTATCACATTATGTAATATTAAAAGACAAGAGACAAGAGATATTTTTTCCTTTTGTATCTCTCCTATTTCCTGGATGCCCTTGCGACTGAAAAGAAAATTTCACTTGAACCAGTTACAATTTTCTTAGAAACAAAATGAGACTTTTTAGAATCCAAGCAGACAGAGATGTAACCAAGGTTTTGAACAAAATATGAATAACTTATCCAAACAGAAAACAGGTTTCCATTCACTGCAAACTATTTGATGTCTATATGTTATAAATGTTTGATAGAATAAAATTGTATACATTATTCATCTGTTAAGTAACATTTTTTTCTTTGAACACCAACAGAAAGCAGATTATCTTTACTCAACCTTGAAATGTCTTTCACTCTGTTCTCCCTCATGTTCGTCTTCCTTTCTGTCTTTTTTCGTCAGCTCATAAACTTTGTGATGCAGAGCCGACGCTGTACAGCACAAGAAGCTGTATGTTGAATGGGTTTTGTATCATTGCAGGAATAAAGCCAAATGTTGCTACTGTAAATTTAAAAACTTGTATTTTTTGTTTGTGGAACTGTTTGGGTGTTTGAGGAAAATAAGAAGAACTGAAAACATCAATCACATAGTTGTAGAAAGGTCCAGCTACTTGTACCAAGAGGTAATTGGGCAGTTAGTCAAAGAAAGAAAGATGCAAAAAAAGGAAGTGTGATAAAAGCAGAAAGCAGTGATTAACACTATAAAATAAACAGAGGAAAACTAAGGAAAACAAATGAGGGAAGGACTGAATAACAATGTGAAAGGAGAAGCACAGTTAGGACAAAACGAAGGCCGCTTGGAAAGTTGTGAAAGAAGGAAGCAAAATCAGTGCTAAAGACTAAAATGGAATCACAATGAGGGAAAGGAAGAAAGGACAAAAGGCAGGTAGCAAAATGTGAAAGTGTAAGAGTGAAAAGAAAGCAAAGGTGGAGATTGTGCTCCCTGAAAGTAATGAGAGGTGACAGTGTGAATTACTTCACTGCTAATTAATCCACGCTTGACCACATGCACTAACGAGAAAACAGTCACACACTCCTGACCGCACTTTATGTTCTACAGGTAAGCAGACATAAGCAAATGAAGAGCAAATAAAATCCTTTATACATGCTTGCAATATTGTCTCGAAGGCTAACAAACACATGGTGACATGTAAGTATACATAGACATGGGCAATACATTTTTAAACCACTTGTCTAGTTTTACCATTCTGATCCCTAAACCTCTCACTCAGAGCAGAACTCTAAATCATGTAATGTATATTTTTTATTGTTGTTATCAAAAATGTTACACAATTGCAAGGGGGTTTCACCAGAACCCTGAAATTATCTTTGTCCACAACCCAGTCAACAAAAAGTGAAACTTAGATTCCCATTAAATGTTTCTCTCCGGGTTAGTATTAAACTTGACTGGCATGAGGGTGAAACATACAGCCCATAAACTCCCCATTATGTAAACATTTTGGTTTATGAATTTCAGACGTTTTGGTTCAATAAAACGGATTTTTTTTAAGTGCATCCCTGTTGATCAGCATCTGTGGAATTTCTTAACTCGCCACTCTGTGTCTCTTTAACTAAAGGATGTGATCACTTCTGGTCCAGAACAAAGACCCCTCAGATAGTGAAGCAATTTCTTTACCCTTAATCATGACACACAGTTTTCAAAATACTGTTACGTTTTATGTGTGACTTTGCAATGTTGTCAGACACAATGATGCACTCTCTTTTGATAAAACCAACAGTAGAAATAAAACTGCCAAAGAGATGAAGAGGAAGAGTAAAAAAAGGAGAGAAGATTATGATGAGGATCTATGATCCAGAGATCAGTGTAGGGCATGTGAGGAAGCTCTTTTTTCTAGTTTGACAGAAAGCTTTCTGCTTGGTCTCCAACAGTCTGATGAATTTCCTATCTCCACCACAGTGCACTCAATCAAAGATCAACAAGTTCAGACTTTGAGTGAAGCGGAGAGCAGCCTGTACTGACGTGTGCATACCCCAACTCAGAGCTGGGCTCAGCTGTCTGCTTGCACTTGACTCAGCAAAGTGCAGAAGTATTGCTTTGGGTACAACACATGTAATGCACATGAGCTGGTTTCAACTCATGTGCAACTCAGCAAAGCTAGCTTCACTTTTGGTCCCTTTATTCAGAAAAGAGGCTCCTTCCCATTTCACCCAGTCCAAGCATCCAGCATGGTAAGGTAATTAATTTTCAGAGTGTTTGCATCTGTTGACTGAAGATTAAATAACATTTTTAAATCATTGTTGCATATTTTGACATGATTTATCTGTACGGAACATAGAGTTAAGCTCACAATTATTCAGACATTTTGAAAATGTAGGTATAAAGTAATGTTCTAATTTTACTAACATGTTTCCTTTGAACGGATGCACTGTTATTGTCTCAAAGAGTCCAGCCAGAGTGCCAGCTTTAAAATGACAAAGAAAAACTATGGAGAGAACTCAATATTAGGAGGTCTTCCAGCCTTAATGATTAGGCAATCATCACCAAAGACACGATGCAAAACTGCATTTGAAACATGCAAAAAGCTGCTCAGCATTTATAAGAGTTTTACTATTTCAAAAATTAGCTTTTTATTGATTACTGAAAAAGGCATCAACAATTTCAAAATATAGTTTTTCCTAAACAAGTGTAATGACTTGTGGGTTTAGGGTAAGACCAAAATGAAGACACAAACTTGGGATGAGCTTGGTGAATGTTTTAGCCATGAACCTAGTAAACGTACAGAACTGTGAGAAAAACAGTACAAAAAGGCTGTGTTATGATATGGCCTCAGACTCTCATATGAATACAGACCAGCCTCAATACAAACCAACCACAGGAAATATACATCTTTTTGGACTTCACGAGTCATCGTTGCTGTGAGTTATTGTAAAAACCGAGCCCTTCAGTGTTGCTACTTCTACTGTATTGTATTGATTGCTTTGAAATTGCACCTGATTCACAATTTTCTGCTTAGTGACGATGCTGCCAGCATGCCTGAAAAGGAAGTGCATTTCATCTCATTCAGCTTGCAGAGCAAATTTGCTGACCCCGTTTCAAAATTAGAAATATCACATGATGAAACCTGCATTTAATGAGCTGCTCTTGACATTCAAAATGATATTGCAGTTCTAATAACATCTCAAATGTAGCAAGCAGGACTTGTGTTTATTTTTATTCCAAGTGTGTTATTTGTCCCACACATTTCATGTCTGTCCGATGGGGGCAGTGGTCATCACCAGTGTAGATTTAATTACAAATTATAATTGACTTACAAAAGAGCACAATGCTAAAGCAAACCGCATGAAGTGAAATAAACTAAAGAATAAAGAAAAAACACAAATAATGATCCCATATGGCAAGAACTTATTAACAATGATGATCACAGAGGAATGAATTAAATCAACTTTTAAAACAAAAACAAAGAACTTGTTGCACAAGACATGACAAACAACCTGAGATTATTTTATTAAGGCCATTATGGATCTCAAGCTCACATCTAAATTAAGACACAGTTTGCAGCACTTTTTGGCACAAGCGTTTTCCTAAATACCAGATAAAAACCATTTTCACCAAGACATAACTGGAAGGCTCTTTAAACTCTCTGTTTTTGTCTCCACTTTATCCTGCCGTGCTTCCACCTATTTTAATAGGAACCATTTAAAGTCACTTCACCTTGTCTTCTGTCATCAGAAAACAGATGTGATGCCCATTGTACCACCCACACACATCACCACCTCCCAACATAAATTGCATTTGACTGTGAGTGACATTCAAGCCTGCTGCTCTGGAGGGAAACTCATTATAGAATGCTAAACACTGCTGTCCAAAGGACCACACAGTGTTAATGAGAGCTGGCGGACGATAGGACATGTGTGTCTTGTCCGCTTACTGCATATAGCACTAACATACAACTCTGACCTCAACTTTCAGGATGTGTCCCAGACATAGTTTGCTCTCTTATTGAAAAACATTCAGTTGGTGTATTACACCCCAGTAAGCAGGACTTAATGTGTTATTTCCTTCCTTTTTGTCATTTCTTTTTGATCTCACTCTTGTCACAAAGCCAACAAAATAGAGGAAGACAATCGACTCTATCCTCCATGACTTTTTATTTTATTTCACCATAGTAAGGGTAGCCAGTAAAGTACTTCAAACACATGCAAACTTGAGCAATACAAATAGACTAAAACTGACAAAGATCTAGATAGTGGGTCATATTATACATAAATTATTGATAGCAAGTTGAAGAGGCATTATTTGACTCAGGTGTTTAGGAGAAGGCTTCCATCTACAACCTGCAGGACAGCATGTCACAGAGGCTATTTTTAGGTACCCTTAAGTTAGATTACTTATAAAAGTTGTTCGAGATGTGAGACCCATAGCAGATAAAGCAGAATATCTACAAAGGGTGACAAGGACAACATTGGAATATCAGGCATTTAGCGTTAAATGCTTCACCAAAACATGGTCACAAAACATGTTCTGGGCTCCAAGAAATCTTTGCTTCCATCCCAGAGACTGCAGGAAAGCCTCCTGTAGGGCTTCAATGAGGTCTTTGATATGCAATGAATGATGGGCTGTCCCAAAGATTCTGCATAATTGTGAAGAAGAGTTCAAAAAAATATATATGATTATCACAAGGAACACATGCATATCAGATAGGGGAGCAGTTACAACATAGCAATGGTAAGTTATACGACAGCGTCTCGTCTGAAACTTGGCATTGGAAACTCTTCAGTATATCACCTCTTCAATTTATTATCTGAAAATGGGAAGGGTATGGCAAAGCCTGCCAGGAATTGGCCACCCACCAGCTATTTTCTAAACACAAAAGCAACAAAGAGCCCACTGTTCCTCTACAAAAGCCACAGAATTCCACAGCTCAAGTATAATCTATTAGTCATGTTCTCCAAAAATCTGGCTCAATGGAAGAGTAACAAGGAAAAACCACTGGTGATAAAACAACAAAAGGACTGTTTAGAGTCAGCAAACATGTAAAAAAATAAAAATAAAAAAAGCATGCAAAATGTAATGTTTGATGGGAATGTTTTTGCAAATCACCCTGAACATGCCAACTGCACAGTCACAAATGGCTTGGAAATGTTTTCCTCTGTATGAAAAGTGAAGGCTCATAAAAATTTATAGGACTGTGGATGGAGTTAAATGCAGTGCAGTCCTTGAAGGGAATCTTCAAGAGTCTGTGAAAAATGCTAGCAGAGGTAAAAAAAAAAAAATCCAAACATATTGCAAAAAGTGAAACAGTATGGTTTTGATTGAAGCCGATTTAATTGATTAAATATGACCCAGTCAAAGTCTAGACTTAAACCCAACTGAGAATTTGACTTCTCTCTCGTCAGGAAATCCGACAGAGCTTGACGTATTTTGGGGAAAAAAAATTAAAATCAGCAAAAATTTCAGGCTCTATTTATACATTACTGGTAGAAAGCATTGCTATCCTCTCTAACCTTCTATTCCTTCAGTCTTGCCTGCCCAGGATTTTCTTTTTTAGACCAACCTTTCTAACATCTTTCAATCTATGATGTGCGTCAACTGAATTTAAAGTGCCACCTGAGAAAACCCTTATCATGTCACCGACACACACGACCTGTCAGCAAAGATAACGTCTCTGCATGTCACCCTGCTCATTTACTCACTCTGCTGTTAAGGGTGATGCTGCTCTGACAGACAGCTCACATAAAATGAGAAAACATATGAATGAATTCGGGTACAAGAGACAGGAAAAGATACTTTGATGTTTATTCTTATAAAATAAAATAAATCTACACCAAACTGTCCTCTCTGTTAGCTTGAAAGCCAGTCTTTCCTATTGATCACTCACTGTGGACTACAGTTACTCAGCTTTAGAACTTGAGACTCTGCACTTTTATAAATAAATTGTGATAAATTACTCTGTCTGTTGTTTACAGCAGTCACTTGTTTCCCCTCTTGTCCACACATACACACGCTCTTATTTCAACGCTCTCAGAGTTATACCCCCCAGCCTATATTTAGAGTGACTGCCAGCTTACGATGACAGTCCTTCCAGTCATCCCTCTCCAGTCCTGTCCCTCGACTACTGTCTTTGCAGTTTTTTTTCCGGCTTCTATGTGCCTCTAACTTCATCTCCTTGTCTGTTCCTTTACAGTGACAAGCAGTCAACCCCTCCCCTTCGCAGCACAGTGATGTGCTATATTTCACTGTGTGAAATATAGCAAATGCTTGGAAAGAGACTCTTGCTCTGCTTTGAATTCAAGAAATCACTTGGAAAACCCATAAAAATATTAGATTTTTTCCCCAGTCTAATAGCTGATAATGGTGGCTATTTCCAAGTGTAATGATTGATGTAGTGAAAGCAGAATGTAGCTCCAATGGAAGATGAAGGATTTGTGGTGTATCAAGACAGGATCCATGCATACATGAAGACAGCTCATATTTACTCATACCTTTGTCTCTCCCTGTCTTGGTCAGTTTGTATGAACATGGCAGCTTTATATGACCTTCTACATCTTTGCAATGCTCACACATTAGCCCAAGGTTAAGAAGAAAAAGATTAGAATGAATATGGTAAGTGACCACCCACAAGAGTATGCGGGGAGAAAAAAATAACCCTACCTTCAAATGACCTTCTGAGGAGCAACCAAAGATTTTTTTACATTCATTCTGCATGGGAGGTTTTCCCACCCATGAACAGGAAGTCTCAAGAGGCACAAGATTTTTTTTTATTTTTTTAAGGAAGGGAAGATTGTAGATGTTTTTTTTATAATAATAAGGGAACTTGAAGTTACACATAATTTCAAGCTTGCTTATCCTCTCTGAGACAGCTAAAACATTCTCTTCTCACTTGTGTGCAATAACATTTATATCTATGGTTATTTCTATTCCATATCACTAGCAAGCACTGAACAAGACAAATCCTTTTTGATCAAGGCAGGGAAAACCCTATACAAGTTGGCAGTCTATTACAGACCAACACAGGAACTCACAGGGCAAAATAACCACGCACACATATGATCACACTGGAGTCATCAGTTAATTAGAGAGAACAATTAATTAGAGAGGCCAACCAATCGGAGACATCATTTAATCATTTTGGACCGTGGGAGGAAGCAGGAGCACCCAAAGAGAGCCCGCCTGTTCATGTGGATTCGAACCCTGAAACTTATTTCATCAATGAGCCTCTGTTTTAAAGATGACTGTGGACTAGGTAGATCTTAAAAAGTGCTGCCATTCAATGAGAACGCCATCCAAACCAATCATGAGGTACTAACTGGGTCTTTATATAGGCTGTAATTTTATTTTTATATGCCCCTTTTCTTTTACTATGCAATATTTTCACTCCTTAATTGACTTTATGCAGAGCTGTAAACTATCACCCAATGCATTCACAATTGTAAAGCAAAACTCATCAGTTCTAAATAGCAGCGCTCAATTCAGGGTAGACCTTGAGAAGAAGTTGAAACAAAAGTAGCTTTGCTTGTGAAGGACAGACAACACAGGACACATATGCAGAACAAGAAAAGGACAACACCAGCAGCTGTTTCTAGAACTCAAGCGAAGGAGGATGAATTCATTATTTAGCTCGCAAGAAGTCAAGCACCTTACTGTTATTGTAACATCTAAGCAGGTATATGGGCCTCATTTATATCAATAAATAATGCAGAAACACTTGTGATACATTACACAGCTTACTGTAAGAGTAATCAATCATGATTTAATTAATATCTACTATAGAGTGTGTTGCCTTTCACTGTGCAGCTGGTTATAAAAAGCACTGTGCAAAAGATTTTAGTAAGTCTTTATTACTTCATTTTTTTTTGCTGTACAGCAATTTGGAGAAAGATTTAGGGCTCCTGAAAGTCTTTGAAAGCTTTTTCTTTGTGCACTTTATTCTATTTAGACCTCACATCTAACAATTTTAGAGTGGCAATATTACTGTGCTTGTTTGGTCATCCATTAACTATTTCTGCACTTTTTGCTCTTCTCTTATTTCTGAACATAGTCTTTCACATCTCTATGGTTTTCCAACTTGCCAGCTATTTTCAAATCCATGATCCATTGGAGTGACACTCCCTTTTGAGACATATCATGCAAAATCAGTTTATATCTACTTTTTTGTGGTATGAATCCATAGTGCTACCACTGCAATTGACAACTAGGGAGGTAGTGGCACTTCTCTACATTTTTTTTGCTCTCTCACTGGCCTTACAGGGACATACACAGACACTAGGTGATGCTAGAGCACCTACCCTTGTCCCACTGTGGAAAAAAGTGCCGCTTTAAAATACTTTTATTTTTTTAACAGTGTTGTGTATCATTTCTGCATTTAAAAGTGTTCAAGTGCCCCACATTTTTGTAATTTTTAAAATTCCAAACACACACATAACATGCCTCGGCTCACGTCCCTCTCAGGGTAAACATGCTCATGAGCGCCTCTCCTCTGCTCTCCGCTGTCGGACAGAGCCTTGTCTGGGTGACAATCATCCAGGTAACAAGCAAAACAGGTGCATTTGCCTCCTAACCTCAGATGCAAAAAACTTTAGTGGTCTGAATTTTATATAAACAAAGCAGCCGATTAATTCCATACTTTTTCCCACTTCGTTTTCTACGGCCGCCTCCAGCTCCCAGGAGAATGCTCAAAATGTAGCTTTTAGATTAAATGAAACGTAAATAAATCAATTTAAATGCAGGCTATATTTGCCTTTTTTATTGAAAATGTAATCACAATCTGAGCTTCTAATGTAAAAGCAAGAGTAACTATATCTTTAATAATAGGCACCTGGGAATGTGAGTTTCCTTTCAACATCTGTGGGGATGCTGAGCCTCTTTGTCACATGGCTTTGATCATGAGAGTTATTCACTGTGTATTGTGGACTGCTGGTTCCTGAAAATTGTCTGGTCTCGCTTTCTACTGAAACACAAAGACACAGCAATCATCCAACTGTGGGTTGTTTGTGAACTCTTCCTTATTCTTCTGGGAACCATTTGAACACAATGAAACCTTTTTACCCTTTATTGACTCTTAGTTTCAGCTTGGCAGATGATGACAGCACACTGCGAATGGCCTTCAATTGTTATGCTACAGATACCTCAGGCAAGATGCTTTTTGCCTAACATAAAATATTAGGCCTTTTAAAGGTGTTGATTTACAACACTGCCCCTTTTTTCTCTTACTACATCAGCACAAGTCCTCCCAGTTCTTAATGAAATATCATATGAACAGAAAATATGTCAGTATCCCTCAACAAATAGTCACAATTAATTAATCTTTTAGCACAAATAATCTAAGAGATCTATTGGTATTGGCCAATGTTAAACATTCTCCAACAAATCATTGTTGATTCATTAAGTAATGTTTATATTTGTTTGTGTTTTGCGAAGGGAGAGGGTTAGCCATGTAGTTTTTGTTTGGGCATGTGACAGTAATACGGATGCAATGTAGGATTGTGGGTTGTTTAGCTTAAGCAGAGAAGAATGTCAGTGGCATGCGTATAAAATGTATGATATTGGTACATAACATGTATAGGCCTTAACAACAACCTTCAAATTGAATTAGATTATCAGCCCAAATTTTCAAAGTAGTGCATTCCCTCAAAAAATAAAGCTGCAACAACCGGCTGCATACAGTACAGACACATAGCCTAAAATGACTTATGTCTTGATGTACTTTTTCATTCAATTTCAGGGAAGTGGGAACTTACAAAACATCAACGTTGAAGTTAAATCAAAACATGTTTCAATAACGTATTAGTTTAATAACACTCAAGCAACCAATGTATTGTCGTTTTTTAAAATATTTTCCCACAGACCACAGGGAGTTTACACCTTGGTGTCCCACAGAATGAGATGGAAAGACTTGGTTGTCTGGGTTTCCACACTGGACCTGTTACCTGCATGACATGATCTTGAAGAAAACCGATGAATGGATTTTCCTTCCTCAGTGGGTTGTATTTTGTACAGTGAAATTGTATTCAGGATATGTCACATTAAAGTTGGACAAAAAAAAAGTCTGGAAAGTATTCAGGATGTTTTTAAAATCCCAATATGAAATTGAATTAGAATCGTCATGTGAACACAAATCATTACCCAACGTAGGATTAAGCAAGTACATAAAATATATACAGCATTTTATGGTTCTTTGTTGTTGTTTAAACTTCTCTCAACCTCTAACACATGATGCATATCATAGCAAGGTGGAACTCAATTTCCTGTTTCTCCTAGGTAGCCATAAAATGGATATAGCTCTCTAAATCAACTCAAAGGCAACAACATAAATAGTCATGGTATGAAAAACTTTGTTGTACTATACTCACTCACAGTTCAGTAGACTACCCCACTTAGATCATTAAAAATGAAAAGCTCCCCTGTTCCGCTATTGTTCTGTATAAAATATTCAGAAAAGAAAGATGTTTCTGTGGTCTTTACCTAAGTCAGGATTTATACATATTACAGCAGTAAATCTCTGTTCAGGCTGCTTGATATGGATTAAAAAGTAATGTAAGTTTTATATTGCAATTTTGATTTTGAGGTGTATGTTGTAATTATAAAGCAGTTCTATTTGCAGACTGTCACATTAGACCATCACATCTCAAAGAAAGGAAAATTAGTTTTTACATTTTTCTCTCCTTCTCCAGGCGAGGTAATCTACATTAAGCAAAATGAAAAAAAAAAAACTGTTAGCATTTCTAAATGACACACAGTGTACAGCTCATTACTTACATGCACATGAATGATGATGAGCCTCACATTAAGTGGAATATTTTTTTCTTAAATATGTGGAAAGAAATTAGTTATTATAACTATGTAAGTATTGTAAGGGTTTTAATCAATGTGAATTTAGCCAATGCAATGATTGCTTTGCTTTAAAAAAAAACTACTGTCACAATAATTCATATTCTTGCAAAAATGCTGCAGAGACAGATATTATGACTGCTATTATCCATTAAAATCACTAAATAATGCAGTTATTTTTTTGTCCCCACATAAATTCAATAGGACTAACCTAAAAAGCAACAGCATAAGTAATGAAATAAACTATAAAATTGAAGTTTTTATCATTTTCTCAATATAAAGTACAGCAAATATTCAGCACTCTCATCTTTGGGCTGTTTTTAATAGATAATCATGTGTGTACAATGCAGGACACAAAAGGATATTAATCACTATCTGCTTGGATACTGAAAACATATTATATTTAAAGCCATTTTTCTAAGGTTACCTTCAAAAATGCAGAATAAATGCATCTTGCAATATCCACTATTTGTTATATGTTGCCATTTATTTAATAAAAACACATTTGCTTTAAAACACTCCTTTTTTAGCATTGTGTGCTTACACTTGTGTCTCACTTTGACACTTTGCCCCTGACTGAGGGTGTATATTTTGAATGAAATGAGCTTAGCACAGCTGCCACCGTCATGCATCAGTCCTCTGGCCCAATCTTTCTTACTTGATCCATCTGCTCAAGGCCTGTGCATAGTGGTTAGATGTGTGTGTGGCGGGAAGAATATGTGCATATATAAAAACATGCAGTCTTAATCCTCACCTTGCAACATAATACCACGTTTTCACTGTTAGACCAAGCAGCAATAACTAGAAGGAAGGCTGATGTTGCGCGGTTGCTTTAATAACAAGAAAAAAAACAAAAAACAAAAACAGACTGCCTTCAGTTTATAAAAATGACAGTTTAACCACCAAAAAAGCAAATTAATATAAAAATTAAATATGCAAAATACATTAGAAAATAAATAATAATAAAAAA
>CAEGAF010146960.1:0-10064 GCA_903067075.1 Micropoecilia bifurca
TATATATATACATATTAATAATAATCTTTTGATTCACAAATGTAAAGGGATTCTTCCATAACATTGTGCTGTAAAATCAGGCTGTTTTTCTCTTACGTGTCCAAGTATGGCTGGAAAACAACTACAGGTGCTGGTCAAAACATTTTAACATCATGAACATCATCATTGATATATTTCAAATGCTTTCTTCTTTTAATGTTGATGATTATAACTCACAACTAATAAAACCCCCAAATTCAATCTCTCAGAAAATGTGAATATTACTTCAGACCAATAGAAATGTTGGCCAACTGAATGTATGAATATGAAAAGTATGAGCATGTGCAGCTCTCAGGTCTTAGTTGGGGCTCGTTTTGCCCAGATTACTGTAGTAATGCGGCGTGGCATGGAATCGATCAGTGTGTGGCGCTGCTCTGGTGTTGTTAGACCCCATGTTGCTCTGATAGTGGCCTTCAGCTCTTTTGAATCGTTGGGTCTAATGTATTGACAATACACTATAGGTTTTCTAATGAGGTAAAGTCAGGAGAGTTTGCTGGCTAATTGAGAACAAGGTTACCATGGAAATTACACCAGGTACTGTTGCTTTGACACTGTGTGCAGGTGCTAAGTCCATCCATCCATCCATCCATCCATCCATCCATCCATCCATCCATCCATCCATCCATCCATCCATCCATCCATCCATTTTCTTTACACCCTTGTCCCTTAGTGGGGTTGGGAGGGTTGCTGGTGCCAATCTCCAGCTAACGTTCCAGGCGAGACAAGTGCTAAGTCATGTTTTAAAATTAAATCTGTATATCCATAAAGTTGGACAGCAGTTGGAAATGCCCTAAACTTTCTGGTAGATGACTGCGCTGACCTTGAACCTCAGAAACTCAGCTCTCTACAAATGTGTGGAGGAGCAGATTATGAATGAACATTTTTGTGAATGGGTCACATGGTTCATAAGGGGTCTATTTAATAGCAACCTATGTTGGTGAAGACAGGTATTCCTCCCTGAAATCATGCTGAATGCTGTATGCTCAAAGCTGAACACTGCATACTGTCACAGGTGTTTGATGAATGGAATTGTTGTAAAACATACATTTTCTGGCTTTGATGATCACTGGCAAGATGCAAAGAAAATAAAGGGATGACCTGCAGAACAATCAAAGACGACTCTGATTTGAATTCAGCTGAAAAGGTAATCAACGCATCACCTTGGCGTACCACTTCCGTAGCTTAAAGCTTTGGCTGAACACACAGCCTGTCTCTTTGGCAATGACATTTGTGTCTTGCCCTCTTGTACAAGGTGTCAAAGATAATCCTTTGAGCAACTGTCAGGTCAACAGTCATCCCAATTATTGTGTAACCTACAAATATGACCTGAGATAATTTAAAAATCTTTGCAGGTGTTTTGAATTAATTAACTGATTAGTGTGTGGCACCCGGGGTTTTCAATGTTGAACTTTTTCACAATATTCCTTTTCTGAGATGCTGAATTTGGAGTTTTCGTTACTTGTCAGTAATAATCGTCAACATTAGAAGAAACAAACATTTGAAATATATCAGTCTGTATGTAATGAATGAATATAATATACAAATTTTACTTTTTGAATGGGATTACTGATTTAAATCAACTTTGACATGATATTCTATTTTTTTTACCAGCACCTGAACATAGCTGAGGGTTAGAGCATGAATTTTGCTTTGTCAAAAAATAAATTAAGTAAAATGTGATACCTGGAGATACAACATGGCAGATGAAAAACAAAGCAAAAATCTTCATCTTGTCTTTTGTTATTTTGATGAAATTCTGTTCATGGAGGAAACAAATCAGTCAACATATACATAGTACAATATACTGTCTCTCCAGGTTCCTGACTTTTGTTGTCTAAAAATAAATTTAGCATCATTTACTTAATCAAATAACTTGTCAGTATCAGTAAACCTTAATAAGAACAAAGCTACTTTCAAACAAGATTTTTGAATGCTACGAATACTGTATTTACACTGATTATAAAAGTGACGCGAATCACCTGTTTAAATTAGTTTTGTGCCTTATACTGGTTATCACGAGACTTCACTCTAAGAAATGAAATTCTTATGTTGCTTGTTTTCTATAACTGTTTTATGTTCAACATAAAATTATGTTTTTATGCTAAACATACTCAGTTATGTCAACTGGTTCAACTAAACAAAATTATTTATCTAGAATATGAGAATATGAAATTCAGTCAACAAAATCACAGAACCTGCAGTTTGTGAAAAAATAGAACTAAACTTAAATTTAAAGTGTTGAATTTATTCAACTGAATTTATGTCTATTTAAATGATTATGTTGAAAGTACAGATTTAATACCCTTTGTTTTAATTAGCTTAGTGGAACCAGTTGACATAACTTGGTTAAATAATTTGAACATTTCATTTCTTAGAATGTCAGAGATCCGAGTTCTCATAAAAGAAGGAAAAAGTTTGAAGCATAGAGTTTTAGGTAAAATAATAATACTAATAATACTACTAATAATAAAAACATTATTATTATTATTAATAATAAGATTATTATTATTAAGTACCTCATCCCCCACTTACATTCTCATGAAAGCAGATGCTAAATAAATTGCACCTGCTGTGTGGTGGTTATTTTCTAGATCAGGCTTGTGTGTGCATTTGTTTTCATTCATGCAAAATGTATCAAGCCCAATGTGTTATAAATCTATATTATGACTTCCACTTTCTGAAATGAGTTATACAAATATTGAAGACTTTCATCATATTCATATTTGTTTTATCTTAATTTGCAATATCTTTTACTGGAAAAAAATATCATGTGAATTCCAAATTCACTTAATCACATGAGGTTAAACAGGTTTTTAACTGTCTTAATTTGAGACCCAACAAAGTGAAACTATAAATTACCTCTTTAGTACAAATGTTTTTCATAAGTATAACAAGAGAGGAAGAAAAAAGTCAGACAATAAATGTACCTGGCAAATGCCTGGCTCAAATATTTATAGTTGGGTTTTATCCCACTACCTCATCATACCTGTTGCCATCAACCCTGTTCAATAATCCTGCTTCTTGCCAAAGATCTTCTGTCCTTGCCCCTCTATTTACTCAGTTCCAATGTATTATTTCTTACTAGATTTAAACCTGTTTGACATACCATTGTAGTTGCAGAAGGAGAACACTTACCTGTAAATTGTAATTGTAACCTTGTTCTTGGATATTTGTTGTAGGAAATAAAAGTCTACCTAATTTTTAACAGCAGTTTTGTAACATACACAGAGACATATAATGTCGTTTGTCTTAAATGGAGAACTGAAAGCAGAAGTTACCATGGATCTTTTTTAGCCAATTGAAATCAGAGACATGATCATAGATCATATGATAGTGGTATCTGAGCTGCTTTTATTATTGCTGGAAAATCTGTCGCTCTATGCATTTGACAAGGTTTTTTTTCTTAGAAACCAAACTCTTTTTTTTTTATACCATATTAAATAACTGATCTGGACTTTATTGTTTATGTAATGGGACAAAAAAAAAAAAAATCAAAATTTGAAGATTATTTTTAATTAAAGATTTATAAAGCATAACATCTTGATTTGGGTTTGCAGTCTCTGCGTATTGCTCACTAAAGTCACGATCGTAGAGTAAGGAAGACGCAGTGGACACAGGTTTGTAGAATAAATTGATTATTTAATGACTAAGAGTACAAAAATCCAGGCACCAAAGGCAGGAACTCAGAATTTGGTAGCAACTGGTAAAAGGTACTCAAAATGGGAACAAAGATGGCAGTGGACAAGACGAGGACGGACAAGGAACTAGAGACACAGCTGGGATCAATCAAGGGGTAGACAGGACAACACATAGACTCAACTGACACAGAAACCAAAACAAACTCAGAAAAACTCAAATCCTCATAATTAATGTCCAATTTGGAAACAACCTAAGCTGCAGCTCAAACATCATTATTGATAAAAACAGCAAAAACAATGCACAGGATTGCACTCAAATCACATTATTTTACTCAACATATCTAGATTTATTGCATCTTTAAATTATATACACTGCTACAAAACATCATGCAAACATCATAAATATTTAATTGGTATATTGGTAAACTGGTATTATTTTGGAAATAAGCTTAAAGCAAGGAGATAGGCATAGTATATCAATATCAGATGTAATGCATTTTAAACATTTTACATAAAAAATGATCCAAAAAGTATCACCACTGCTGTCTTAGTTACTTTCTCAGCATCCATTTGACATAGTTTTAGCAGTAAAGCTTTGCTGCATGTCTATTTACTTAGACTCAATTCACATTTAAATAGTTATTTAGATGATCATTCACTAAAATACACACATATATTAGTACATGTTCATAATACATTCAAACTAAAATTTTAATTTCTTGACATTTATTTTCTACATCAAGAAAAGGAATGCTGTTAAATGTACATCCATTTAAAGTTGGCTTTTTAAAGCTTCCAGTCCCAGTTATGGTTCTCCATCAAAATAGACATTTTGTCATGATTTGCAGGTGTGATGGTGAGGAGAAATGCAGATGAGCCCAGGTAGACATGTTTAAAGTTGATTTAATGACAAAACCAGGTCACAACGTCCAAAGAAACTGGAAGCACAGAGGAACAGACAGCACAACATCTGACAATCGACAAGGAACAAGGACAACGGATGAACTTGGGTACGCAGGGAGGGTGAGGGCCGGAGAGGAAAACATGTTGCTTTAATGTCTGATTACAGACAGAGAAAGTGTTCCCTCACCTGTTCAGAAAGGTGTATGTAGCGTTAAAGCAACTGCCTCTCAAAGGAATATATAGTAGTCTGCCCAAGTGACTGTTTAAGTCATGGTTTTGCCGATGTGCCCAAGTGCTGTCTGGGTAAAACAAAAAACAAACGTGGATTGGTCTGGCGCCTCCTGCCCCAACACGTTCAGCAGTGCCAGCTATACACGTGAAGGGCCCGGTCATTGGGCCTGGTCATTGGGCCCATCACCTGGACCAACTCGGCTGGGGAAGGTAATTAGGGAACAAGACACACCTGGGAAGCAATCAAGGGAAGGAGACAGGACACCACAAGGACTCACAGGGGAACAGAACTAAATAAACACAGAAAAACCTCAAAATAAATAATTAAAAAAAATGCAGATCCCAATATTTATGTTGAAACCTTTTACTCATTCTTATCAACTGCTGCCAATGAATGTGGCTTGCAATACAAATGATGGTAATAAATGCAATATAGTATAACATAATTTTCCAAAGAAGAAAAAGAACATTTATGTGAACAAATTAAATGACCTAAGCTACTTTCAATAAATCCAACTTACTGCTTAATTTGTGATCATAAAGACTTAAATGGCCACAATCTCATTAGGAGACCAGAGTCAGAGCATTATGATTCCATCTTGATTCTCAAGTCAGTTTCTCAGAGAGACATGTTTTCAGAGTCTGAAGAACAAAAACATGAAGTTAATCTACTACTTCACAGATTATTTGATGAAACATAAATTAAATGTCAGAAAAACAGCAACAAATGTTAGGACTTACCAGATATGAGTGATCTTTCTGAAACTAACACAGATAATTTGGGTTTTAATATTTAAACATGTTACACAACTTTGAGAGAGAAAACATCTATATTGTATATGTTTCTATTTAATGTTACATTCAACATAAGAGTAAATTTTGGCTGTCCTATTCAGTTTGTACTCAATTAGGTTTGAGGAGAAATCCAGCTTTAAGACGCTCTTACCATTTCTCTTTTTGTAGGCAGTAAATGCTAAAGAAATTATGATGATGGATATCAGAGCAGAAACAACAGCAATGATGGTAATTCTTATCTGAGGTGATTCATCTGTAAAGTCAAACAAAATGAACAGTTCCAAAACCAGAATATGTTTATTGTTTTCCAAATTTTCTCATTTAAGCAGAATTTAGCATACATGTCCAAAATACTGTGTTATGATGCTGAAATATGGACATTTATCCTCACCCCAGTTGGTCTTGATTACTTCTTTATCCAACCTGATCAGGATTTTGTCCTCAGCTCCAGTAAACTGAAACACACAGTCGTACCTCCCCCAGTCCGTAGATGGGATTGATGAAATATCCAGATCAACACGATACTGGAATGTACTATCCTCATTGTTGAGGACTTCTCCAGGGTTCACACCCTCATGAATCTCCTCTCCATCCTTCCTCCAGAACATCAGGAAACTCTTTGGGTAGAAACCTGTAGCGTGACACCTGACTGGAGAGGAGGGAGTCTTCTGAAGGAGAGACACTGAGGGGTGATCTGAACATGATGGGGGGGAAGAGGTCATAAGTATATGTAATCAGAGTTTATGGCTGTGCTGATTTAATTATGCTTCTATAACAATACAGGGCAAATTGGTTGCAAAGTACTTTTACTCAAATAGCTTCAGTCAGAAATAGCTGCAAAACATAAATGTTATTTAAAACATAATCTTAGAGATAACTCCTGAGAGAGGCAGAGGCATAAAATTAATGTTGATGCACTGGAAGGACATTCAGTCAGCTGAAGAACTGTGCCTGTTTTAAACAAAGAGCTTTGTCCAGAGACCAACGAGGTATTAAATATCTCATAGCATAGATCTGTGAGCAGATAACAGTGAAGAACTGTACCTGTTTTAAACAAAGAGCTTTGTCCAGAGACCAACGAGGTATTAAATATCTCATAGCATAGATCTGTGAGCAGATAACAGTGAAGAACTGTACCTGTTTTAAACAAAGAGCTTTGTCCAAAGACCAATGTGGCATTAAATATCTCATAGCATAGACCTGTGAGCAGATATTGGCGAAATTTAAGATCTTCTGTATCGGTATCCCAAAGCTGTTTGAGAAAAACAGCCTCTTTTCTCAGAGCAATCCATTTCAGTCCATTTAAGTCAAATTCAAGAAAGTCGTCTCCATCATAACCGCACTTCGAAAAGCCTTCAAGCTCTTCAGTTTCAATGTTCAGTCGACAGCCTCCTAGCATCTGGAAAGTATGGATACCTGGAACAAAAATATTTTTTAATACTTAAATGTAGCATTAATACAGTGAAATGCAGTTTTAAGCAATATTAAATTGCAGAAGTGATGAGAGTACTACTGTATTGAGGCAGCAAGTGTGTTGACAAATTGACATATTAACAAACATACAGTACCTTCAGTTTGATTGAAGTTCTTCATAAGCTTAGCGACTATATGTGTAAAAAAGGCAGGATTACCAAAATAGCAAACTTTTTTTAAAAGCTCAGATAGGCTTGGTGTATTACTAAGTAATTTCTTTACCCAGTCTACTTTCGGATCAATTGTTTCTTTGTTACAATGACATATATTGATGTCATCTAATCTTCCAACAGCTTCAAATGGAAGGAAGTTTGTGAGCCCAGAGGATCCAGTGAAATAAGCCTGGATAACGTGTGTCTCTGCATGAAAAAAACGTTTGTTTAGACAAAATTTATTACATTTTTTTATTATAAAAAGCATGACCTCGTGCTGCAGTCTGTGAGTGAAAATCTTTTTTAATTTATATTTGCATTTTAAATCTCGAGTTCTGGAGAGCATTTGTAAATCTCCAAATTTTGTCTCACGTTTCTTTCACAAATAATGTCATGAATTTACCAGATTGACACAAAACTTAAGGTTAGACAATTTTTTTTAATCCATGTAAAAACAGATACTTTTTTACATAAAAACGAACACCAGACAGATGTACTTTCTTAAAACCATTTGTGTATTTAACAGTTTGTTACAATATAAAAAACAATCTAGCCAAAGTGAGGGGATTATGTACTCTCAAGAATTATCAACTAAAAAATCTATATAAATATACATCTCCCTTCTGTGTATGTCAGATAAATACTTGGATGACTGTAAAAAAAAGGCTCAAATTCAGAACAGTTATATAAAGACAAATGAAGTATACAATTACACATCGGTTGTACAGAAATATGCCCAATTTAATTTGAAAGCTGATAATAAGTCAATAAATACTCAATGGGGATCAGTTCTTCGATGAACTGATTCCCATTGAGTGAAAGCTGGTGTTCTTTGAAAACAGCCAAACTTCCCATAGAATCAACAATTAAACAATTAAAATATTTATTGAAGTTAAATTATGCTTTCAAAGCAACTCCAAACAGGTGGGTTTTTACTGTAGATCTAAAGCCAATAAGTTTTCAACGATTTCACAGAAACAACCTCCTTGCCAAAAGGTAGCAATTTCCACACTTCTTTTTCTATATAATGTGGAAAAGCACATGGATACGATCTTCATAGTTATTAGTTTAAAAAAGTTAAAGAAGATTTCCATAACATCTCACAGATCTGAAAAGGAGACAAAACATATGCAATGTTTTGCCTTTTCTTACCTGCAGATGAGCTGTGGCTGAACATGAGAAGTATCACTAACCACTTCATCTTTCTTAGAAAGGTGAAGTGTAAATTGAGACCTATGGGAAGTTTCAGTTGTTGAACTTGTTAGTTAAGTCTAAAACGGCTTAAATACCCGCCCAATTGGGCGGGTTTAATGTGATCAGTGAGTCAATGGTTGACGTAAATCTTCTGTCAGTTTGATAATATCTGTTATATCCACATGACCAGCCAAAGAACTACAAGTAAAATAAAATATGATTTCCTTGTAGGTCTGTTTCTGCCTTTTAGAGATTGTATCTGAACATTATATGAATCAGTATGTTACCTTTCATAGTGTATTACAGATTGCAGATTAGAAAAAGTACACTATGCACTTTCATCTGGTGAATAGATATTTCAAAAGGAAATTTCTGCATAGATCTTTTATTCTTTTTTTTTCTTAGTTGACTGAAAAAATGTTTTTGCCATATCTTTGCAGTGGGGGTTTCATCTGATCAAAAGAATAAAAGTAGTAAAGAAGTAATTTATTCTGTGTCAGACTTAAATAACTGTATATTGTTAAATATATATTTTAAATGAACCAACAAATTCATGAATCCCTCATAAAAGAATTTTGAAAATCTTGAAAGTTTTCCTATAGATTGTTAACCATAGGTTTATTTTAAAAGCAAAACAGAATAAATATGGAAGTATAAAAGGACAGGGAAGTTCTGAACGTGTTTTTGCACGTTCAAAAATTTTCATGAAAACACTTTTTATTTCTCCAGAAAAAGTGAACTACCTAAGAGTAAGTATCTATTACATGCATGCTTTAGGTGTGTGACTGGTCTTCTCTCTTGGCTTTTTCCTTCTGCATTTGACAAGTAAATAATTTGTTTCTAATATAGTCTAGTTATCTCCACTGTCTACCTTTTCACCACCTAACTTCATGTTCTCTTTCACCGTAAATCTCCTTCTGGTCTCTCACCCTAAGGCTCCAACATCATGATGTAATCACTGTCTCTCATCTGAACATGTCCAAACAATCTCAATCTGGTCTCTCTAACTATATCTCCAAAGTATACTAGTGGTACGTGTCTGAATAAAATAATAGTGAGACTGTTATGATCTGTGTTATTTTGGGATTTTCTGTATTTATTCCTGCTTCCCCGAGTCTGTGTTGTCCTGCGAGGCCGTGATTGTTCCCAGGTGTGTCTGGTACCCTTGATCCACCTGTGGTCTCCGTTTCTTGTCAGTTCCTTGTTGCACATCGCATGTTCAACGTCTCTGTCAGTCAGTCTCCTAGTAAAAAAAAGAGAACTATACTTTAGTATACTTCAAAGATACTTACATTTGTGAAAGTACTCTTTAAGTATGCTAATTATTAAGTGTACTACCTATAAGTATATCTAAAGTATACTAAAAATACACTTGTACCAATTTCGAAATTAGTACCTTAAACACACTTAAACATAATTGAACCAAAATACACTTTTAATATATTAAATAAAAGTATACTTTAAGTGAACAAAATCTGAATGAATACATATGAATTTTTAAGTGCCTACCATACCATACCATAAAAAAGGATAATCATGATGTAATTTTTAAGAAAGTACCAAATCAATTTTCAGATGTGTGATGTAAAAACCTTATAATCAACGGCATTAGCTCCAGTTCACACTCCAGACCAGATGG
>CAEGAF010146972.1:0-11413 GCA_903067075.1 Micropoecilia bifurca
AAGTGGTGAGAAAACATGTTTCTTTTAATTGAAACAGTACAAACTGTAGCTTAAATGCATTTGTAAAGTAAATAAAGTGAACCAAGTTCCTGATCTGAATAGTTTGATACCTTTTTAACCTTAACATCTGAAGAAATCACTCTAAGACTGATGACCTAATCACTCTCCTGGCGAAGCAAGCAATGAGTGAGAAAGATGACAGTTGGATGTTACGATACTTGCAAATAAATATCAATTTTTTTCTAGAAAAGAAAATATCTATATATCGCGATATTGATATTATTATACAGCCCTACTTATCAATGATGATAGTGGACGGAAACCAATCATTTGGAAAAATAAGCAAACAGAAATCTTGACAAATTTGTACAGGTTTATATTCTGAAAATGGTCAATATCACTTTTTATCTCACCTTCTCCATTCATGGGAATATCGATTGGCTCAAAGACATAAGCTTGATGCCCCTTTAACTCGTATTCTGTTGGCATTTTTGAGAATATATAATAAAACTGCTAAATACGATACACATCTAAGCAAACAAAATAGAAGCTAAAAAACTAATGGGTACTTTTCTGGAACAAGAAGGACTCTTCATAAAATTACAGAAAACCCTGAGCATCCTCTTCATGAAACTGTTGTACCTCAACAAAGTGTCTTCATTCAGATGCTTTTTCAGAGCCGCAGCGATACAGACAGCTGCAGGAGATCCTTCCTTCCCTTAGCTACAGCATCTCCAACAATTGCAGAATATGAGCTACAACAACATTTAATTTCCTTCTGGAAAGAATAAAGTACTTCTGAATTTGAATGTGTCTTGCAAACTTTTTGCTGGCACTAGATAATCAGACCAATTCTCGAAAGACACTCCAAGCTCAAATAATTAACTTTTTAATGCATTTTTTAAATTCTGCTTTGTAAACTAAAACTCTGTTGAGTTTTCATAGTCAGCGTACAGTAGAAAAGTAGCGCAAGTAGGAAAATGCTTCACTGTCTAGTATCTGTAAAAGCTGGAGTCAGGATTAAAGTTACTTGGTTTTGAGTTTTTTTTGTTTTGTTTTTGTATTTGTGGTTATTTTAAGGACTTAATCCGAAAATATTGGGCGTATATTTATTTCTCTGTCCTTTTCTTGGCAGGTACCAGAGGAGTACATTTCACGGGAATTGTTTGACACGGTCCAAGTTTACATCATCACTAAGCCAGAGCTGCAAAACAAATTAATTACAGTGTATGTCATCCAACACTGTCTTTTTGCTTCAGTTTTTAAATGTTTTGATTTGGTTCTGTTTCAATATAGCTATTTATTTAAATTTTTGAATTTTTTTTTAGCACTGCTATGGAGAAGAAGCTAATCGGCTGTCCAGTCTGCATCGAGCATAAAAAGTACAGCCGAAATGCTCTCCTCTTTAACCTCGGCTTTGTTTGTGATGCTCAGACCAACACATGCGCTCTGGAGCCAATTGTCAAAAAGCTGGCTGGGTACCTCACAACTCTGGAGGTAAGGAGTAAAACTTTACTATCATATTGTTACAGCTGTAATGAACTTTTGTTCTTCATATTTTTATGGTAAAATGACTTGGAGATGATCTTAATATTTTCTCCCTGCTGTGTTTCAGTTGGAAAGTGGCTTTATTTCAAAGGAGGAGAGCAAGCAGAAACTTTTACCCATAATGTCGACGTTGCTAGAGGATCTTAATGCTGCAGGAGCCTGCACATTACCTATAGGTAATACTTGGATATATTTCCCATTTTGTGTAGTGACAAATAGACCTGTCACAATACACAATAAATCAGTTAGTCGCATAATAAATGAAAACAAACTATTTGCCTGGTTTATAATTTTTCTGTTTTCTCTCTCTTTCCACCAAAACTTGTCTTCAGTTTGGTGCTTTAGTCAACTTTGGTAAACTAGCAGTTTTTTTGATAGACAATGTTATTTTCATAGAAATCATAATTAATTTTATGTGTTACTTTGTTTATTTATTTTGGATATTCAAAATGTCTTGCAGTTTCAGTGTTAAATGTTCACTAGAATTTAAAGTTTATTGATCCTTGACAATATGTTCTTGCATTATTATTGTATTATTACTATTATTATTACCATTAGTCAAACAATGTTATTGTTTATCGCTGTAAGTTTTGGGACAAGTTATTGTCCAGCAAAATGTGTTATCATGACAGGCACAGTGACAAAGAAGCTGCTTTCATTTAAATTGCGCTGAAAGTGTCATTAGAAATAGATCTGCTGTTACAGTGAACCATCTCTATGGGAGACATCCCAGCTGAAGGAAGTCCCAAAACAGGACTGATCTCTCGTTAGACCTTTGTTCCAAACAACAATAAAATCAAATTTATCTATAAAACATCTTTAAAAACAACTAACTTGGCCAAAGTTGGCAGCTGGTAAAAAGAAAATAAAGCACTGCACTGACCTGGTAAATCCCAGGTCAGTGCAGCAGAGTTCAAGCTCAAACCACAGAAACTAAGACAGAAACATCTGCTGCTGCGGTCGGACTGAAAGCAGCGATGCTGAGCCATCGGCCCAGCATCGCTGATGCGTCGAGATGAGAACGTTTTGATCAACAGTATCGTAGGCCACCGTTAAATCCAGTAAAACCAGGATTTAAATATCGCTAGAGTCTGTTACTAATAAATTTAAAAACTTTCAGTAGAACAGAATCAGTGCTATGGAGATGGAAACTTTCTCTTGATCAAGTTTAATTTGTTGTTTTTATTGGCCTGGTCACCTCTATAAAATGTCTTTTGTAAGAGTGACGATTTTGTTTAAGCCAAGTTTTCTTCAGCTAAGTTTTCACAGCAGCATGTTTAATGTGTGGAGGCACCAGCCTGAAGTTAAGCTGCTGTTGATGATGGCAATAACCAAGAGTCCTGGGTTAGAAAAACTCCATTTAATTAATCCAGATGAGATGATGCCGAATGCAGAACCTAAAGTTTCACACCAGAGATTAGTTTCTCTAAAAAAAGAGAGCTCAAAATGGTCAATAAAGAAGTTGAACAAGGAAGTAAAACTGTTGGGATAAAATCAGAAGAATTTCGGTCTTGCAGCTGTTGCAGCTTTTAAATAATGTAAACACTCTTAAACTTTCAAAAGACACCTGTGACTTTCTCTGAGTGATTTTATTTTATTTATAAAATTCTCAGTTTTCTCAAACTGAAGATAAAAAAAGACATTTATCTCACAAAGGCCACCAAAATTAAAGCCTCTTATCAATGAAGTTCTTTATCTTTACAATTTAGAGCCTAATTCATATTGCAAAATATGTCTTGTTGCATTTGAACAGGATGGAAGAGGCTGGAGATGTTTTACATGTTTCAAATTAAAAGATAAATAAAAGCACATTGTCACGTGGTCGAGCTTTGAATTGCACTAATGTGTGCAATGACAAGTTTATTTATTGCATATATTTGCATAGTGATCATTGCATAAACACTTTTATGCAATGATAATGATAATAATTACTGTATTATGATTGTATACGGCTCAATATTTGTGAAATATGTGACTCAAGACTCATTTTATGATTCAGAACTGAAATTATATCGAGGAAACTTCGAAGAAATTACATAAGAAATTGATTTTTAAGCAGTGATAAGCTGTAAAGTGTTATGTGTTCGTCTGGTTTTAAAACGTGGCAGGGGCTAATAACTTTTATTAGGTGATGACACAATAACTCTTTTAAGAGTTAACTTGTGCACTTTTGCCCTGCGTCTTCTCCAGGTAATGATAGCTTGGTGGTTTTATAACCTGCTTATAAAATCTTCATAGTGATTATAATCTAGTTTTGCTTGTCAGTTTCCAGCTACTAAAACTCTTATTTCATGTGTGAAACAATGATTTACAACTTCAAGGCCACATGTGCAATTTGTTATGTAGTTTCACATTTTTAACTCGCTGTGAATCTCATATTTCTGCTGAATATGCAGGAGCAGTGTCTTACAAAGTGCTTTGCATTCCTGAAACTTCCTACAAATTTTAACACGTTTTAATTGTTTTATTGGGTTTTTATGTGACGGACCAACACAAGGCAGTGTGTAATCATAGAATATAATTAAATAGAAACATAGAAAGTATAAATTGTTGTTCCTCGAGGGAGCGATGAGATATCATGTGGAAACACGACACACATAAAGATAAGTAATCATAAAAATATGCTAAACTCTGCAGTGAGGTCAAATGTACAAGGTAAGACAAGATACACTGTTCTGAAAATAAACATGTGCAGGTTCTTAGAAATATCCAACTCAAGAAACTAATTTAAAAATACCTATGCTGTACAAAAAAAGATAGAGATGGAAAACTGTAAATAATAGCAGATTTTCAAACAACTTTCATAATTATAGAGCCGTTTGGTGGGAGGAAGGACATTTGATTACGCTACTTTGTGCCCTTAGGATGCAGAATATGTGGGCTTGTTGAATAAAAATGTGAAAAATTATATAAATTGTCACAAGGTATTGACCGCCGAGTTAATACCTTTAGTCTGGACTTTGACTGGACCTTTCAAACCCATGAATGTGTTTTTATATAACCCATTTCCTTGCCTCTATCTTTATTGTTATTCTGTCAGACCTGGACCTCCACCAGATTTTCAAGTGTTATGGGAAGTATTTATCATTAAAACAAAAGCAGTCATTAAACCCAAGGTTATCTTGAACTAAGTTGCACCATTGGCTGCATTTGTCATTGTAATTATTGTTTAATATCCATACAGATTAACAGGAGCAGTCACAATTTCGACCAGCTTTCATCTTCTTGCTGTGGAATAGCATCCCCACAGCATGACACTGCCACCATGGCTCACAGGGTTGATGTGCAGTAACACTGTTACAGCGCACACAGCTGGACAGATGTTTACTCTAATAATGTGAAGGCAGACGATGGACCAGATTTTATATTTAGGATATGATTATAAGACTGAAGAATTACAATTCAAATTTAGTCTCACATGTTAGATTTCTGTTTAGAAATAAATGATGAAGCATGCTTCATTTTCCTTCCGCTTTACAATTTGGCAGTGATTTGTGCTTATTTGTCAGACAAAAGTTAAATAAGACCGCACTTTGGGGTTGTAATGTGACAAAATGTGAAAACGTTTCCTGAGCCACTTTACTTTGTGACAGCATGAGTAACAGGAACTGTCAAATTACAAATGGGCACTTATGCTATTGTTTGTCAAAATGTCTTTTATCATGATAACATTGTTAAAATAATAAATGACAGTCTATGTCTGATAAAACAAAAAATGGTGTTGTCAGGGATCAGGGTGGTTGCTTTCACTATTTTCACTCTTGATGAATCCTTGAGAACGTCTATAACTATTAATAGCCTTAAAAATGTGAATAAATGTATACTCTAACTCTTCACTCTTCATTTGCCTTTAATCCAATTGAGACTTGATTTTTATTTAACTTTATCTACTTTACTGGTTCATTTTGTTGTGTTTTGAATTGAGTTTTTAATTTATTGTGCGCTTAGCTTTGTCAGTTTATCCTCATGTTTTCTTATTTATTTGTTCAGTGCTTAGCTGTTCAATCTTTCAGGGTGAGATAAGTAAGGCTGGTGGAATCAACCAACTCACTCACTCTCTTTGGTTACCTAGCAACTCACTCACTCTCTTTGGCTACCTAGCAACTCACTCACTCTTTGGTTACCTAGCAACAAGCTGTTGAGTAACTGGTACAGCAGCAGTTTACTGTGCTTCACAACAGCTTAAAAGTAAACAACAGCAAGGAGTTAAAAACTGTGGCTAAAACAGGAAAGGTTACATCACTTTTGGCTGTATTTCTGATGTTTAAAACAAAAATGTCATCAGTAATTATTGATATCGACTGAGATGAAACACTTACATTGTGATATGTTTGTCAGCCATTTTAATTTTCGGCATGTCAGGTTTTTTTTTTTTTTAAAGCTGGATTTGTGATTCAGGACATTAGTTAAACATATGATTACATAACAGGGGAGTAACTCCTTTATTAGATGGAGGTTTGTAACTCTGTTTTTTCTTTTCTCTAGATGACTCCAACACCATCCAGCTAAAACTGATCCAGCAGCGGAAGGACCCCCCCACCGTCCAGGAGTATGACGTCCCCGTCTTCACCGAATGCAAAGAGCTTTTTATAAAGTCTCACTGGGACCTCACCACTCAGCAGGCAGGATGAGCACTTTGTGGTCGCTAATATCAACACATCACGATAAGACATGTCCCAGATTTCCAAGAAGCAGCTGTTAAAAGATTAGTGTGTAACACTTTTTATCACGGTGGAAAAAGTGATGACTTTTCCAAATTTCTTTTTACGTGGAAATGAGCTTCTCTTATAGGAAACGGTCTCTTTATTGATGCAGTACAGTGTTATTACTGTAATAAAACTGTGTTCTCATGCTAATATCAAACGTAGTTTTGCATTCTTCAAACAAATGAGGCTGCAGAGCTTCGGGTAAAGATGTTAATTTTCTGTTATGTTGTTTTATTTAGATTTTGCCTTACATTGATGGATTCAGACACATTCAGAAAATCTCTGCTGAAGCCGACGTCGAGCTGAATCTTGTTCGTATCGCTGTGCAGAATCTGCTGTGAGTTCATTCCTGTTATTTATGAACAGACTGGCAAATCTGTTGTAGTTCTTATTGATTTTGGTATTTTTAGTACGGTTTATTTAATTTTGCAGCTGTTTGCGCTGCTTTTTAAAGTCCTCATGTCTTCTAGGACAAACAGTAAAAACTGATATATTTGCATCTGTCTTGTCCTTCCAGGTATTATGGTGTTGTGACTTTGGTCTCGATATTCCAGGTACTGAATTAATTTTACAACATGTTGTTTAATGTTTTCCAATGTGTGCAGATTTAGTGTTGTGATACTGGTCATGAAATAACCCAAAGGCCAACCTCAAAATGTAAAATATTAGTGCATAACAGAATTATTAGCTCACGTTAACAGGATTTCTAAGAATTTATAGAAAATATTGTTGGTTTTAGCAGTATCTGGTTTTTACCATTTCCAGGCATGTGAGGAGATTTTTATTTTTAGTTTTAAAATCTTATTTATAAAAGCCAAAAAATTTCAGACATGGTAAAAACTAAGCAAAATGTTGCTCAGTTTACCTTAATATTTAACTTTAAAATGTACTTGCTTCACAACATCCTTTCAAAGTCTAATTTGGATCAAAATCGCAGCTTGTCATTTGACAACCTTTGCACCACATTCTAACATCATTTTCAAAACAAACATTTTATTCAGAATCTAATTCAAATTAGCTTTGAATTGACATCGTTCTTAAATCTTTAATCCCATTTTGAGTTCATACTCTTTGTAGTACTGGGCGTTCTCTTTAATTTTATATGATTATTATTATGGCAATTTTCTTTGAGATTTCATAATCCATTATATTTGGATTGGTTTGGTTTGTATTTTCATTTCATCTATTTAGTTTGTATATTCGTGTTTCATTTGCAATGTTAATTGGTTTTTAGAAATTAAAGTTTATGATAGGGCATACTAGCCATTATGCCATTATCTTTATATTACTTGTAAATGGTCTCAAAACGACAATATTATTGTTTCTCGGACAATTGATCATCCAGCAAAAAAATTTTAATTGTGAGAGGCTTAATGTTGGAAATTCTATTGAATTATACCTAATATTTTGGTTTTTGTTGTTTCTTAATGTTCTATACAAGTATATTTAAAGTGTTTATTGTTGTCCAAGCATCCATTACAAATAATACTTGCACAGAGATAACTAAATGACAAAAAAGGGCCAAAATTGAAAATCTATCTGTAAAAACATTTTTGTAGGAACTCTCTAATCAGACTGTCTTTATGTAAATTATCTTGTTCATTTTCCCAGTACTCCAATGTTTACTGCACAACCCCGAAGGTTCAGAGCCTCATCGATGACAAATCCCTTCAGGACGAATGCCTCAGCTACGTCTCCAAACAGGGTGAGGAAAAACGGCTGCTTGAAGACGACACTTTGATTGATTTCCAGAGGCTGACTGCGGCGTTTTGGGTCTTGATCAGGTCAGAAGCGCTGCAGCCTCCGGGACGTGTTCCAGCTCTACTGCGGCCTCAGTCCTGGAACGACGGTGCGAGACCTTTGTTCTCGCTACTCGCAGCAGCTTCAAAGGGTTGATGAGAGGTCAGCGTATCGGTTCCTGGAGTGACTCTGCTGCCCTGGAAATGTCGGGTCAGAGTGACTCTTGTTGACCAAAGTGTGTGTTTTGTTTTTCCCAGGAGGCTAATCCAGTTCGGCCTGATGAAAAGTCTCATCCGACGGCTTCAGAAGTATCCTGTGAAGGTGGTCCGGGATGAGAGAAGCAGACCGCCTCGTCTCTACACCGGCTGTCATAGTTATGACGAAATCTGCTGCAAAACAGGCAAGTTCAGCAGCTCTATTTAAACTCTGGGTTTGTTTGTGTTTGTACCTTGTGCAGTTGAGTTTTTCATTACGTTTGGGCCATGCAGCTCATCCTGGTACTGATACCCATTGTGGTATTTTCTCAGAGTGTGTCAGCGTTCAGGAAAGGAATGCTGACACACTTCCTTGGTTTAAAACATTCTTGCTAAAGTTCAGCACACTATTTATAGCACAAATTACAGAAACATTGCACTGATACATATTCAGTCCATGACCAGCGAACACATGACTGTAGCTGTGAGGGGAAGAATGTTGAAAATATAATCTAAACTGAATAAAAATCTCTGTTATTAATAGTTGCCTGGTCTGTCAGGAGCCGGAAGAAAGAGGCTTCATGACCTAATTCTGAGATTGAATGTTTAATTTTACCCTGAGGCGTGAAATATTTAAAGTCTTGGAGAAACACCTGTTTGTGTTAAGTACCAGAGCAATAATGGAGCGCTCATTGTCTCAATGTTGTCTAAAAGAAGAAATGCTTAAATAGCTGTTATTTGGCAAAAATGTCTCTCGAAAACCAAAAGATTGTTGGTCCTGGTTCAGTTCTTTTGGAAGTCTGGATTCTACTTCCACCTTGCGACTCAAACCTGAGCTGGATACGAAGGAAAGGAGTGTTTAAACAGAGTTAATGAGTGATGCCGAACAAACATCCAGGCTTTGGTCAAAAATTATCCCAACTGAATCTGACAGAGTGATAATCAGGCCTGGTTCTGACTCAATATCCGGTGGACTCTTATGTTCTGTTTTGCTGAATTTGAACTCGGTTGGTCACTGAGTGTCCAAGCTTCAGGGGAGGAGACGTCACAAGCACTGATCCACCAATCAGAAGAAGACTTTCATAAAGTATTATGTGAATATTTCAGATAAATTGTAATATTTAACAAATATAAAGTGAGTAAATTGAAAAAGCAGTGTCTAATTTATGATTTTAAAAGCGATTCATAGCCTAACTATCAATCAATCAATCAATCAATCAATCAAATTTTATTTGTATAGCACATTTCAGCAGCAAGGCGTTTCAAAGTGCTTTAAACAACTATGTGAAAATGAATGTTCCATTTTTAAGTACATTTAACATACCAGTAAAATGTATTTAATTTGGGACAGTCTTTGAAATCTATCAGTTTTGAAACATTTACAGTGTTGAAACACATGCAGATAAAAAAAAACACAAACATAATTTGATGTGCCTTATTTATCTCCATGACTTTTGTTAACATAAAAAGAAGATAAAAGTGGAATGTTTTGGTGTGAAACAAACACAATATTTCAAAAAGAACATCAACCATGAAGTCAGTCAAATCCCAAATTGAGAATAACCAATCAGTAGTTTTTGGCCTTAAGCCCAAATTACTTGAGTTATACAGTACAACAAAAATAAACCGAATTTAAGTTTTGGTGTGGCCTAGTCAAAGTTTGGATTTGAATCACATTAAAATGCTGCAGCGTGACTTTAAAAAGGCAAATCATGCTTAAAAACTCACTAGTGGGGCTGAATTAAGACATGAAGGGTAGACATACAACTCAACAGTTACTGGAAATGCTTATTACCTTCAGGGCTCAGTTATTTTCTGTGTTGAACCCGGTTGGTTTGTATAGCTTTTAAAAATAATTTAATTCATCATTTAAAACTGCATATTGTATTTACTCAGTTTATCTTTGCTTGAAATTTAAACTTGGTTAATCTGAAATGTTTAGTGTGAAATAAAGAAGAAACAGAAGGAATTTGTGAAACTGGAAAATACTTTTTTGCAGCTCTAAATTCCGCATTAAAGACCAATTATTTAGGCGGAGGGATAACAAAAATGTCAACAAACCGTCACCTTATATACCAACTGTTTCACCATCAGAGCTGCTAATGTGACAAAATCAGGTTGCAAAAATAATAGGTAATGTTTAAAGTTAAAACTAACTACAGATTATTTTAAATTCTGATTTAGATAAATAAAAATATTCTTGTAAGTTAGTCTCGCGTTTCTGGACAGGTATTCAGACAAATGTTTTGAGTACAAAACCTATTGCAGTCATTTTGAACAGCTCGGGATGCTTGTTGCTTAACATAAAGATGTTATTTTAACTCAACATGAAAGTCTTGTATTTTGAAGTCTGTGCTGATTTTTACAGGGATTAGTTACCAGGAGCTGGATGAACGTTTGGAAAATGACCCTAACATTGTCATCTGCTGGAAGTGATGTTAAATGAAGCCATCTACCAAGAAGCCTCCACCAACAGAGACGCCTCAAACATCGAGTTATGTTTTGTAAATTTCTTTGCTCCGTTTTTTATTAATTATTTATTTCTATCATTAAAAGACTGTGACTAACTTTAGCCTGAATCTGGTTATTGTCTTCTTCTTGTTTTAAAAACAATAGTCCAGAAGAGAGCATAAGCGGGTATTAACTAGAATATGTTAAAATTCGATTTAAACTGTTTCCTACTCAGTTTTGCTGTGTTTTTTTAACTGTTACTGTGTAAACCAAAATATGGCTATTCCTGTAACATATCCTGCTTACATTGTGTCAAAAAAAGGTTTGTATTTACTGTAAATGCCAGGCAACATTAACCTTTGTAGCTACTCAGAACCATTGGTACATGGCTGGCAAACCTGGAAATACTGAGCAGGAAATGCTTATATTTACATAACTGTTGGGATAACTTATTGCTGCACAGAAATTCATTTTAAATGGCTCCTCATACCATGAGGCACAAGTTGGGTTGAATAAAAATAATGCCATATAGTGAGATTGCATTTAAAGTCTCCATTTACATGGAATTTTTTCCTTTTGTTTTGAAACTTGCATTGAAGCAAGTAGCTACACAATGTTTGTCTTTGTAAGACTGAATAAAACAAAAGTGTACCTTTATTTTTCAAAATTATGTTTTTTTTAATTAATTTATTTTTTGTTTAATAAACATTTTTATTAGTTTTATGTTTTCACAAGTAAAGGAAATAGAACACCATACAATGTATTGCTTATAAC
>CAEGAF010146976.1:0-39643 GCA_903067075.1 Micropoecilia bifurca
ACCAATATCCACATCAACACATGGCAGGAGGAAACTGGAATTGAACCTACAACCTTCCAATCACAAGACGACTTCACCCACAGAGCCACAGTCACTTACTGAGGAATCTGCCCCTGGTCAGCTTGAATCATGGCACAAATATGGTATTGAACTTAATTATTTCAAGTAAAGTCAAAGTAAAAAGGTCCTTAATAAATTAAGTTGGATAAACTTAATAAATTAAGTTGGATAAACTTAATTGAATTGCTTGTTACCTATAGAAGCAATTCAATTAAGTTGGTTCAACTATTTAGTGTAAGTTTTGAGTTAAATGAACACAAAAAAGTAAGTTGTCATAGCAAAAGCAAAAGAATTAAGTTCAATTAGTGTAAATAAGTCCATAAGATGAACTTAAGCCCAAAAAACACTTTTTAGAGTGCAGCTTTTCTTCATTCTGTTGGCAGCCTTTCATCTGCTTCTTTACCACCATATTGTTTAGATAAAGACCAGTGTTGTCTGCTTTTCCTCTTGTAAACAAGACATGTGTTTCGAATGGATGTCTCCTGCTTTGATTTTTTTTTAATGGACCTTAAAAGAAAAATAAAAAAACTAATTTAATGACTCGGTAAATGTGGGCACTTCTGCTCACATTTGGGCAGCTTGAGGTCATTTCATTCTGATAAAAGCATGTAGTTAATATTTTAGTCTGTGATGTTTCAACTTCATGCTTTCTTGCTTTTCACCTCCATACAGTTGCTTCAGTAAAACAAACTTTATAAGCAACTTCTTAAAAAAACAATCAGCTAGATTAATTCTGATAACACTCAATGATGACACTTAAATGTAAGTGTTAAAATAAAATTTGCAAATATTTAATCAGTATGAAGTAAATTAAGCCAAAAACAGAATTGGTTGGCATGTCCCCTGGCGGCTGCGTCTGAGAAATGAGAATAAGACTTTAAATCTTTGGAACAATGATTGGGCAGATAAAAGTGTTTTTTGTTTGTGTTTTTGTCTTGTTGTGTGGTTTGGCTGACTGATATTACTTTTAAATGTCCCATCAACTTGAGACTACAGATGGAAACCAGCTAAATCTGACACATATGCTTGTTTTAGGTGTGGGTCAGCTGATCTGGAATTTCTCATTTCAAATAAAAAACTCAAACCAAGCAAAAAAAAGATCAGGTTATTGAAACTCTTGGAAACTGCAGTTTCATTGATAAAAAGAATGGATAAATTATAGGATAAGTAGGTTGACTTTATGATCTAAAAAAACAGAAACAGGGGAGTTGATTGTTGACTAGATGCAGGTGGTTGGTCACTTTTAGGGTGCAGCTGGGAGAAAAGACAAACAGTTAAAGGCAAGATGGAAAATGATTACAGAAGTGGCTGAGTGGGGACTTAACTGATCGCGAACCAAAGGGACAAGCTTGATAAGTAATCTAAGAGAAATTAAAATGCAAATAAAATACATAACCCAAGTATAAACTAAAAGCAAAGGAATTAATTTATATGGCAAGACCATTTGAACAATAATGAGCACATGAAACTCATCAGAATTTCATTTCAAGATCTTTAGTGAAAACTTCCAATCCAAACAAACCAAAACCCAAACACTCCTGGATCATGACGGTGAAAACAAAAAGGAACAAAAAGAAATGTGTGTTTGCTTTAGGTATGGGGATCATGTTTAAGATACTTGTCATTTAGGTATGTGTTAGCTTGGCAATTTAAAAAAGTTTTAATAATTAGGTTTTCAGAAAGCAGGAATTGTACCTTTGACATAGTTAACTTTAACATTTGTACACTTGATGTATCATCACTCTTTACTACCAAAATTAGTCCTCAAAGCCTCATTTTACAGATAATTTGCCACCAGAAATATGTAATATTATCTCTTATCACTTATTAACTGCTATAAACCTGTCTTCAAAAAGCTGGTATGAGAGTTTATTTGACAGTGGGGACAAATCTGATTGCTTTGAAAGTTTTTTCTTTAACAATAGTGGAACTCATGAACCACAAAGTGTAAGTTAACACGTCTGACATGTTTCATTATTTTCCCTCTTTCTTTCCAGCCCCTGCCCAGGAGTCAACGCCAGGCCCGGTCTGCATGTAGATTTGGTTCCTGCAGCTACATCATACAGAGAGAGAACCTTAGCAAAGCAGGGGGAGCGCCAGCAGGGGGGATATAGCCAGACCGACCAATGGGATCAGGGAAGCTGGCTCAGATGCTGCTGGGATGGGCCGCAGTGTGTCTCAGCGCCATGCAGGTGACTTGTGCTCAAACTGGAAATGGACCTTACCAAGCTAGCCGCTTCACCGGGAGCATGGACCAGAGGGAAGCACAGCGAGTCCGGCGCCGTGGGCAGGACACCTTGAAAGGGTAAAAGTTGTTGCCTTTTTCAAATCTCACATTTCCAATAGAGCACTAAACTAGCAGGAGATTTTTTTTTCCTCTTGACTATCTGAACTTTTTATGGTTGTTTTTCTTCTTGGACTCAAACCGACCTCGTCTTACACTCATATTCTGCTCTCATATTCTGCTGATTACTTCTGGATTATTTTCTCATACACAGTACAACCTTAACAGACTACTTTACTTACTGAAACCTTCACATATATTCACTGCAAATGAACATTTTCATGGGAAAAGAGAGAAAAGAAGAGATCCATATTGGCAGCATCTCCTGATGAGTATAAAGTATTCCCCACATTCCTGTGAGTGTATGAAAAGTATTGGGTTGTTCTGCACTGCTGTTTGGTAATATTACAGGATCAGGTATTTCACATTGATTTGAAAGGCGAACTTGGGGATACATGTGGATATATATTTCAAATATTTATTATTTTATGTGTGGGAAATACTTGCTAGAAACCGGGATCACCTCTCACCACCTGCGTTCTCCTCCGACCTCTCTGTTTCTTTTCACGTCCAACTCTTTCACTTTGCGAACCAACCTTAATCAGAGTGGTGGCAGAAAACACATGAAAGCAGCAAAAAGTTCACATTTCTTTGGAAAACAAAGGATGTTTTTTTGGAGCCATTTTTCAGCGTCGCCATCAGTTATTCCAATCAGTATCCCATCTGTCCCAGCTCAGGCTTCCCCCAGTGCCAAGCCACAGGAAATGAGGTATTTGAATCACCAGTGAGGGATATGAAATGGGGCATTTGTTTCAGGGCTGTAGGTCACAAAGCGCCCTGAAAGTAGAAGAGAGAAGGAACTGTATGAATGAATGCAAGGCAATGGGATCTTCGACACAAGTCTTAAAATGTTATGTCTTTGTTCTATCTTATAAAGGGACATTATTATATATATTCCAGACACACAGAGCCATTTTATAACACAATTAAGTAGTGCTCTAAAAATGGTGCATATACAAACATAACTTAAAAGAAATTCAAATCTGTCTCTTCAAGAAGCCGCTACTCTTTTTGACACCCCGGTTTTAGCCAGTCATCAGGCAACATTTCCTTATTAATGGTTTGAAAACAGTTTTATCGGCATCTCACTGAGAAGTAGCTTGTTTAATGAGATCAGCTCAGCTACACCAAGTGTATTTTTCTATTGCTGCTGCCACTAGTCTGAAGGAGCTGAGAAGTTGAAGGGGAGCTCTGAAGTGGAAGCTTGGCTGGGTACTTTAGCTCCAAGCAGGAAGTTCTTTGAAAAGGCGGTGATTGGTTACACCAGGGGAGATTAAATCATTCTCAATTGATTTAGTCTCATTTGATAATTAAATCGTTCCAGGATTATTTTAATGGAATGATGCATGAAACAGTCAAAGCAACATTCCAGGCACATTTTCAGTGAGAATTAATGTTATAACATGACGTAAAGCTCAAAAGAGTAAATTTTGTATACTGCCCCTTTAAGGTGAGCTAAAATTAGTTAAAGGTTTGACTTTTTGTTGACTGTGCAGATTTTCATGGGGAGTTTTTGTATGTTCATTGAAGTTAAGATGTCTCATCAAACTCATTTTATAAACCAAAAAGACAATCGGTCAGTGTTACATGTAAAGTCTTTCTGGACTTAGACATAAATCAAAAGCAAAAATAATTTTGAAGGTTTTAGGGATAAACTTTTCTATTTAGTTCTTTTCCTGTTTACAACCACATGACCGAAGTTTTACCTGTTAAACTATGCAGAGCTCTAAAGATGGACCAATTTGGTCGCAAGTGCAACCTGATTTTGCAATTGCCAAGCCGAAGTCCAGAACTAAATCTAATCGAGAATCTATGAGGAGCCTTAAAATGGCTGTTTTGATGCTTTTAATTCAGTCTCCCTGAGCCTGGCTTTGGCTTTTTTTATTGGGAAGAATGGTTAAAAAATGTCAGTTTCTAGATGTGCAAAGCTGGTATAGACAAACCGCAAAATTACTTGCAGCTGCAATTGTCATAACAAATGGTTCTACAAAGAATAAATTCAGTGAGACTGAATGCAAATGCATACCACAGCAATATTTATTTGTAAACAACTTTGAGACCCCTGTCTTATTTTCTTCTGGATCACAATTATGCTCTTATTTGTGGTATTGGTTCACACAAGATTCCAGCAAAGTACATTGAAACCAGTGTTACATTACAAAATGTGGAAAAAAAAATAAATAAAAATTAGTATATTTTCTGAATGCAATTGTGAATGGTTCTGGCCATGATGCACACATTTTGAAAATGACTGAAAATATATTACCAACATACCCAAGGTAATTTTTGTTACCTTGGGTACGATAATTCAGAAATACTTAAAGAGAAGTTCTAAATCCTTGATCCTTTTATTACATTTGCTTAATGTCATTCCAATTAACCGGACAGAACCGCCCATGAACTGCTGCGCTGAGCCAAAGCAAACCGGATCGATGCGATAAATTTACTCTCAGTTTCTGTGTGATTTATTGCCGGAAAATGATCAGCATTTCTTCAAAACCGAGCGAGATTAGTCATCTACATGTGAGCCTGTTTCATCTGACCAGAAGTCCTGAGAGAGTGGGAATCTCATTTGTTTTGGATGTTTGTTCCGCTTTGTTTAAAATAAGCCAAGGTTTTCTTTCACAGGAGTTGTTGAATTTTTATGTGGCTTGTTCTCCCCAGCTAACCATAACCTCTGCAAACCCATGCTTGTACTTTCATCTGAGGGTTGCGCACACACGGAGGACTATCAGCAGCTCAGTGTGGGTTTCTCAGGTTCTGTGTGTGGGATATGGAGAGAGGCTGGTTTAATGATGGTCATTATTCTGGCCTTGAGCTCAGCTGCAGTGTTTATTTGCTAGCTGAAAGAGCATATTCCCTGGTGTTACTCTGGGAGCTCCGGGTCTGATACTTACTGACTCTGATTTATTGGCTCTCACAGAAGGCTGCAGGCTGGCATAAGTCCACTTTAGGGTGGTATTTGATCAGACCTCAGGCTGGCTTAATGACTTTCTGGACTGTTTTAATCCACCAGTGATTGACTGTCTGCTTGTTAGAATGAGCAAGGAAAAGTGTGTAGCATAGGAAACTGTGCCCCCACCCCCCTCATTCTTGTTAGTAGTTTCCTGCCAAAACAGAGAGAAAAAATATCTATTGTTTGATAAGATCACTTGAATGTTGAGTTAAAAATCTGATAAAGTCCTGCTTTTGGTGCAGCTGCCTGTGTTTTTTTTTAACTTTGCCCTTCTTGGCACTAATTTGCAAAGAATTGGCAGACAGTCAGCCCCAAAGCAGAAAATTACATTTAGTCACTGCAATCTTTTCCAGGATAATGTCACTATTCTCCTGAAGATTGGAGGAAAGCCTGCGTTTACAGTATGTTTTGTCAAATGTGATAAAGTCAAAAAAATCCACTTTTGTTTGCTTTCCTTTTTCTGGGTGTGTGTGTGTGTGTGTGTTTGTGTGTGTGTGTGTGTGTGTGTGTGTTTACAGCTAAATTTCGGATGGTTCTGTATGAAATTCTTATTATAATCTTGGATGAAAATACTATAATTTCACAAAATTCATAACTGATGTAATCTATTTTATTTTAAACAGCAATGAAAGAGCAAAATCAAAAAGTAAAATATTTTCCTCCTGCAAAGAAAATATTCTGACATATGCATTCCTATTGTATGATATAATCTTATCATATTGGATTTATTTGATTCATGAAATCCTTAAAAGGACAAGCAAGCATAGTTAATGGATTAATTTACTGGTTTTAAATTGGACTTTTAGATATAATAAAAAATAAAGCAGCCATGAAAAACAGTTTCAGTCCCTTTTTGCTTTTCTTTAGCAAAATACAACAGGATCATATTAATTAGTCAGGCTATGTGCTAAGGTAGTCCACCCTCAGTCTGTTCTTTAGGCATGCTGCTTGTTGCTTTTCAAATGTACTTTGAAAAGCAACAAACCAACTTTAACAAGTAAGATGTGAAAGAAAACTTTTTCCAGAATCTCTGTAAAATTGCTATTGATAACTGTAACTAAAAAAAACTTTAGTGTATCCTGATACCAGCCACTTTGCTTTAATGCCATAAATCAACAAGTGTAGAAATAAAAAAAGAATTAGCAATCTGCTCTGTTTTTAGTCTTTAATATGAGCAAGTCAGAGATTGACAGAAAAAATGGAGAAATGAGTGATTTCCACTGGATTTGTCTAACATCTTCATATAAATGTGTGCTTCAGATTATAACTGAACCACCTCATTGTGTCGTGTTTGTATTTATTTAGATAACTAAGGGTTGTGGAATAATACTAAAGGTCTCACACAAAGCAACATAAGGTTCATCCTTAAAATACAGTTTATTCTGCAAAGAGGATATCAATAAGGATATCATTGATTAGCAAAATTTCTTCCAACAAACAAAAAGGAAATAAACGTATAAAAATAAAGATGTGTTGATTAACCCTGTGACAATCAATTGTCTGTTAGGAGCCTGTGAAAAAGTATAAAGGCGTGCATGAAAGTTTAAAATTCATTTAATCTGGGTTATGAAGTCTAAAAGATGGCACAAATTTTACATCTTTGAACAGGTGATTTAAATATTTAAGAAAAAAATCAGTGATGATTTAATAATCAATCAGTAAATGTTACTATTTTGTTGAATAAAATGTTCAGCAATGTCACAGTTTCCTTCAACTTTTGTACAAAAACCCTTCAAATGTGCTTGTGAAAGACAGTCTGGAAGTCATAAAGGATAAATGGGGATTCTTAAAAAAAACGTTACACTATGCAGTTTTGTTCCACTTTAGATGTGACCAGACATTTACATGCAAAAGTCCAGTGTTAAACTATCTAAAGGCGATGTAGAAATTACTCCATTAATGTATTATATAATTCAATAAACATCTTTTTACGTTGCCTATTTCTTTACTAGTTTCATCTCTGAAAAACTTAAATGTTAAATCTTCACAAATTGTATCCTTCCCCCGGGGAGATAATTAATTACAATACTGAGACAGAAACTGTACACACAAAAGATGTGATTTGATTGGCAAACCACTTTACCATAGGAGCCCTAATTTACCATACAGCTGTTCTTCAGTTCTTAGTCAGCAAAGGCAAATGATGAACCACCAAATCAAATGACCACAATTCCCCTTCATTACATGGTTTTAAAAGCCACTTAGTGCCACCACATAACTGGACTGCATTTGGTTTGTTAAGCTGCTCCACTGAGCCTGGGTGTTTCGCTCAAGCAACCACAATGTCAAATCCTGCTCATTAAAATGTTTGAGAGCACTACATGTTGGGGGTTCTTATTCTGCCTCCAAACAAACTTATTCTGCCTCCAAACAAACTGATATATAAATAGTTCTGTGATTATGAATAGATGGCAACAAAACACGATGTTGCAAAACAGCTGCAGAGCTCAAGCTGCGTTTGTGAGTGAGCTCAGGCAGTCATCTCTAGATGTGGTTAAGCCATTTCCTCTCAGGGAAACTTTGTGGCCAACCTTGCCAGGCCAGTCTAGGACTCCTACATCTGTCGGATTGGTTCAGAGTTAGTTAATGTTACCCAACCAGTAAAAAATCCCAACAGTTTTGGATGGATGTGTTGGAATGTTTCCAGGAAACAGGGCAGCCAGGCATGGATACTCTTTCCTAGTTTACAAATAAAACAGGCTCGCTTTTCCTTCCTCTCCCTCATTGTGGTTTGGTGCTATAATGGTTTATAATAAACAAATAACTCATACCTATATAAGGATGTTCACTAAATATATCTGGTCTCACCTTTTCACTCCCAATAGACCCAATGTGTGTGGCTCTCGCTTCCACTCGTACTGCTGCCCAGGCTGGAAGACGCTCTCGGGAGGCAACCAGTGTATTGTTCGTAAGTTCCCTAAAATCCACATTAACTATAATTACGGCTACAATGGAAAGCAAAGCAATCCGTTTAATTCACTGTCCTTCATTCTCCCCGTTTTGTTTTGTTTTTTCCCTCAAAAGCAATTTGCAGGAACTCATGTGGCGACGGGTTCTGCTCCAGACCCAACATGTGCACCTGTTCCAACGGCCAGCTCTCTCCCAGCTGTGGAGGTGGAGGAAGTGAGTAATTTCACAAAACACACACAGTTACTGGAAGGTAAACTTTACACACTATCATACTAGAAAGAGCTGATGAACTCATGTTTCTGGTTATTCAGTCACTGATGATGAGCACACCAGAAAAAGACTGATTTGTAGCTGCAACTTATTGATTATCCGAAGCTTCTTCCATTCATTGGTGTAATCACTTACAGTTAGGCCTTTAAAAAGTTGGAGTGTTGTTTAAATGTTTCAAATTTTTTCATAAAACCATAAAGTAATGGTACTTACCTCCTGTACAACAAGTGTAGAACCTTCTGATTAGATAGACATAACTCAAAGACAGACAATTATTTTGCAATGGAGTAATGGCTTAAAGTCAGATCTGCATCACAGCATCGAGGTCAGTGGGTTTGTCAGGCCTGAAAACCTGGCTGCTTCAGCTCCGTCTTCTGGGTTTAGTTACAGACCACTGAGGACGTCAGTCTAAAGTGGAGCAAAGTGTTTTTTACAGAGTGTGGGAAATTGGCTTTAGCTTTATAAGATTACTGCAGTGTTTCCATGTAAACAGTGATGTACCAGACATGGCAAAGACAATTGCTCGGGGAGCATGCAGATAGTGCGACATGAGGTGTGTTTAGTTTCAGAGCTTTATTCATCCGATGTCAGCTCATCAGTCACGCCTGAGCCCAGCCAGACCTTTTACTCATGCTCACATTCCAGGAAGCCTGCAAACGCACATACTTTCACTTACTGGGATTTGTTCGCACGGATAGACATACACTTATACACCCAAATTCAAACCGACACTCACAGAAAATCTTTTGGCTGTGACCCCGATGTGTAAAAAGGGATTTTTTTTTCCCCAGCCGTAAGGAAGGACAGCTAGCAAGTGAAGAGCGAGGGGGTTGGGTTGGAAAGAAACTGCCGTGATTTGGCTAAAGCCATGACCTTCAGGGGCATGACTGCCTACAGAAAGTGAAGCAATGCATTAACTGTTTGCATTCCCTCTGCAAGGATTTGTCCATATTTGTATGCAGATACCAGATAAAGTTATTATAAACTAAGTGAATGCTTGTCTGGGCAACGGGTGCACTGCAATAACCTGAACACCGAATACTAACCGGGCTTGAACCTCCTATGTGGGTCGGAAAGAACCATGAAAGACAAACATTATTGTTGTTTTCAGTTGTTCAAACATTAGGGCTATGGTTGTTTATCTTGTTGCGTACGTGTTTGTCTACTCTATCTGGCAAAAGACTGGTTAGCAGCTGCTGTTATGTTTTTGGTCAGAAACTGTTTGAGAGCTGCTATGCTAGCACAATATCCATTTATAAGGTATGGTTAGCTATCATGTCTGTAGTCTGATCTGTTGTTTATGGATTTCCTAGTGATTTTCTACACAACATACCTATTTTGTCCAACATGTCCTTTCTGCAGTCTTGCTATAATTTATCATGTGTGTTGATTCTGATTAGAGATGGGTGAAAGTTTATCATGGTATTTTGTGATAGTAAAATAAGTATTTGTAATGTATTGCCATTTTTTTGTTGTTTTGCAACAGGTTGTGTGACTAGGAGTGGATTTTGCTGCTCTCTTTTGCTGTTTCTCAATTTCCTTTGTTTTTAGCACAACATTTTACTATCTGCTCTATGTTCTCAGGTACCTCACCTGCTTTCTTTTATTACTCCTAAAACGTGCATGTGTGGTTACTGGTCCTATGTTACCCATTTAGACATTGATATTTATGTTATTTTAACAAAAAGGTTTGCTTTTTGATTCTTTACAAGCAGCTAATCACTTTTATTAAACATGTTACATTATTAGAAGCAGTTTGATAGGACAACAGTGTTGACTGACAGAAAATGTTAGGTGTAACACCTGGTATCAGAATAAACACCATGATAAATCATCTCATGTTATCCCAGTGCCAGTCTGACATTTTATTAATGTGAAACCACAGTACGTGTACCTTTTTGTCCTTATTCATACCAATCAAAATCAAAGCTACTGAGTTTTAAGCATAGCGATCATAACATTTTGATATAATCTTGTATTGCAAACAGATTCTGTAATGTCAGCAGCCTTATTTCTTTAAGCTGATATCAGCAGGTTGTTTATTAAAACAATCTGCTGATATCAGAAAATCAACATAAATCCATCAGGGTTGATAACCACAGTGGCCTTGAACTAGACCATCTGGTCCAGCTAAGAGGTGATGGTGCAAGGTGAAGCTGCAGTGTTGTACTGCGATTGTTAGTATTTGCAGCAGTAGAAACAGAAATTAGGGGTGGTAACCAAGTACTCCCAGCAGTTTGGTTGGAAAATCCCAACCTTGTGTGTTCGCACCGAAGCTTCTGATGTAGAGCGCATCAGATGCCAGCGGGCTTAACGTCCTGTGATTTTAGAGTCAGACCTTTTGGGAGATCTTATGATTGCACCTCCTCTACTTAAAGTAAACTTTGTCTTCATTCAAGTTGTTAATCTCACCTATTGTAAAATTGTTCAAGCTATTACAGTGGGAACAAAGCTCCTCACAGACCTGATCTCAGAGCCCTTCAATCGTGACTAAAGTAGACACTTTCATCGTAGCTGTTATTCTCTAGAGAAAGTGCCAACTCCCATTTGGAGGATGTTCCCCATTCTACATGATGATTAAGTGCAGTTGGAAACAAATTGCAACTTTAAGAAGATTTATTGTCCAAAGTCAAATTTTTCTGCGTTAATTACACAGTCTAATTCTGGCACCCTAGTAAGCAGGTCATTTTGAGGGCATCTTTATGTCTTGCGTCTTGCCTGTGGAATGTAGAGGTTGAAATAAATCAGTAGCACATGTCTTTTTATTTTTTCTTGCTCTGCATGTTGGTGAGTGTTGTTTTGCCCGTAAAGCTATGATGTTTTTTTTATTCCCTGTTCCTGCATTCTGTGCTGTTGCCAATGTACATTGCAAAACCACTTTTCTGTGGAAGACCTGGCAGTCTTAAAATAGAAAAGTTTACTCTTTGCAAAGCCAAGACTGCTTTACAAGAACTTGAGTCACGTTTTACGGAAATCTGTGTCACTTCCCAGACGACGAGGGTTCGCTCTGTAAGTCACCCCTCTAATAAACACTTAGAGGACAAAGCAGCTGTGCTCAGGTTTGTGTCAGGTTGTCTTTGTAGTGTCGTCTTCCCATAACCATAATTACTAAATCCTGGCAAGGGATCTTTGCGTCCGAATGCTTAAAAACTGATGTCTTAAGAGTGACAAGCTTACACTGGTGATTGACTGGGAGCAGCAGTGAGTCCTGGGAAAAGTAGAGACAGAGCTTTTTAATTAGAAACCATCCCACTTTAACATGATCTGTCTTTTTGACCACAAAGTAATGCTCAGTCCTTTAGGTATGTGGTCCACAAACAGCTTAAGTAAATACATTACACTCCCTTTTAGCCAGGAAAACCAAGGATATCTGTGCAGTTAGGGAGTAATACCACAGAAAAAAGGTGGAGTTTTTTTTGTTCTTGAATGGAAAAACTTAGCTTTTTAACTTAAGACTGTGTCTTATAGTTTGTTCATGTTGCAAGTGAGGCAGACCTTTCTGTTCACTGGAATTTATGCAAATTCAGGACAAAACACAGGCTGTAAAAAGCTCCTCGGTTTTCCATCAGGCGCACATTCTCCGTCACGAGCTGAGGCTTCCTGTGTTTCTCGGCCTGTTGTAAAAAAACAGCCAGATGTCATTAGCTCACTAACAACAGCACCAGAACACAGAGGTGCATTGTGTCGAGATAGTGATAGCACAATCCACTGCACCTTGAAAGAGTATGTATATCCACTGAACCTTTACACATTTTGCCATGTTAAAGACACAAATTTGATTGTTTTATGAGGATGTTATGAAAGACCAACACAAAGTACTTCATTACGGTGAAGTGTAAGGGAATTTTTCAAGGGTGTTTTCACACCTGATTGTCTGATTTGATTGGTAACCAAATTTGCAACATTTGTTACATTTTGAGTTTGTGCGATTTGCTTTTACACACCACTGTGTCAAACAAACCAAACCTTGTAACACACCTGTTCACCTCCTCTGATACACTGCTACTACTGATGAAAACAACACAAAAGCCTCTGAAGAAGACATGAGCGCAAATTTCTTCTTCACAAAATGGGAGTGACGTCAGATTTTAGTGGTAGGATTATGTTTTTACTTTGGTGAAAGAGCCCATTTTTTCCATTAGTGCTTGACTCACTCGTTTGATTTAGTTGTACTTACCTTTGCCATTATCAGCGTGTGAATGTGTCCTTTGAGATTTCAATTTAATAATAAATAAAATTGATTATTATTAATATTGATTCTTTACACAGCATCTAGAATCGGTACTTTGTAAAACTGCCTTGACTTTTGCTACACTTAGTCTGACTGGTTGAAGCGTTACTGTGAACGTCCACAGGCAGATTCTCAACTGGATAAAAGTCTAGACTTTGACTGAGCCATTCTAGCATGGAGATATGACTTGGTGCAAATCATTTCACAGTAGCCCTGGCTATCTCCATTTGTCATGTCGACAGATTTGTCCAATTACACTGTGGATCTCTGCAGCTTCTCCAGACCCCGGGCCTCTTGGCTGCTTTCTCTGATTAATGCTCTCATTTTTCCACCTATCAGGTAACATGGAGGTTCTCCTCTTCATATTTAGCTTCTCTGGTGTGTTTCTTGGTCTTCTGGTTGATATTTAAACCTCTAAGGCCTTCAAGTAACAGCTTGATATATATTTAGGTTAAATTAAACACTAGTGGACTCTTTTAATAAATTGGTACTTTTAAAGGCAACTAGTTGCAATTAATTTTAATTTGCATATCAGAACTAAGAGGCATCCTTTTAAGGATGTTATTTGTAAAATTTTTAAAACTATATACTTTTCCTTTTATGTTACTTTTATGCACTACTTGTCGATGATCCATCATATAAAATAAATGTAAGTTTGTGCTTATAACATGTCAAAAAGTATAAAAAATGAAGTTGCATGCAGACTAAGATGCCGTTCTGTCGCTATTCTCAGGCAGCTGTCCAGCCGCTTCCTTTGTCTCTTCTATTTCTCATCCATCTCCATTTTGGTGTTCAGAGAGTTTAGTTTTGACAGAGACAATCTTACTCCCTTGGTCAAAGCATTTCTCCATACATCCATGACCTATTTAAAAGTAGGATTTCTTTTATGAAGGGGAGTTTGCTCAAATTGCCCTTCTGCTTTGGAGAAGTCTTAGCTGCTGCACTTTGGAGCATTTTTCTTCATGGTTTGTTCCACAACAGGAAAGATTTGCTATCATTCAGCGTAATTATTCTTCATGTTTCACTTTCCAGTCTATATTTCTGGCTAAGGGGGAGGAAAGGGAGTCCTATTGCATACCACTACCCACATGTTTTATATAAAATAGAGGATGAAATGTGAAAACAAAGCATGCTTAGTCTGGCATTATAGTAGACAAGAAATAGGGTGAGAAAGACATGAGCATGCTGACCTATAAAGTCATGCTTCTCTGGAGTCCCAAAGCACTTGCATTAATTCATCATCACGCACTGCCAGACAAACGTAGGTCCAGCCAAGTCTGTACACACAGGCTGCCAAGTTTTTCACATGAAAATGTTTCCTGGAACTTCATCTAAATGCTTTAAACTACATGGAAGAAATTAAACTGGGACTATTGTTCGGTGTTACAGTTACTCCAACATATGCAAAATGTGTTTTGACTCATGCAAAAACGTTGTAACAGTTTGAGCTTCCAGTAAGACAGGCACAGGTCGTCAACAGTGAGCAGCGCGCTGAGAGCCTACCCACTCTTTTACTCACGGAAGTGGGTTAAGTCAAGTGGCAGATTACAGTGACTGAAATACCTCCTGCTGGCAAGTGTGCAAACTCCAAATATGTTTGTTGGGCAAACTCTACTATGGAGGAGGCTTTCCTCTCTGGTTGCCAGAAATGTTGAAGAGGAAAAAAGATAAAAGCACTGCGATGGTTAAAGAGCAGGAAGCCGATAGAAAGAGAGGGAATTAATGTTGTTGAGGGTGGAGCACAAAAGGTGTAGAGTACATAAGCAAAAGTGGTGGAAGGAAGAAAAGTAAAGGCACCTGAATGATAAAGAAGAAAACAAATCAATGTAAGGCATTGACAAAAATGAATACATTTGATAGAGTTATCCTAATGATCAACTCTCTGGGTGTCCAGAGCAGATATATGCTCTATATACTTAAACATTTAAAATGTTTCCGAATTACTTTAGTAACAATAAAGATTTAATAGAATGTGGGACTTTAAATTGTACAGGAAAAGTTGCTACTGTGTGTTTATATTATCAGACTAACACTAGAAAAAAAATCTTCTTTATCTCATTTACGTATTTTCTTTCGTTTTAAACTTTGCTATTGCTCTTAGTTTTTGTCTATTATTCCATACGGTTTTATAGTGGCCTAATAGTATTCTTTGTTGGTACTCTGAGAAGTAACAATATTTTAACAAGGAAAAAGTAAAACAAATCAGCTGTAACCTGGAGATAAAAGGCCTAAAAAGCAAAGAAGATGAGTAATTGAAGCAGATTTGACTTTGCTTAAAAACAGAAATTACTCTAAAGTCAAGTTCAGTGGAGCACACTTGAACAAGATTCACTATACTTTAATATGTAGCAAGTAGATTCTTCGTACAAGAAGCTTAGAAACCAGCTGTGTTTCCAGCTGTTGTGCTTCTTTGAATTATTCATAGATTTATATTATTTCAGTTGGATCTTTTAACTATCTATTATTGTAAGGTTTTATTGCTTGAGGGATTTGCACATCATTTGAAATCCTTTGTATCTCATAAAATAGAAAAAAAAAAGCATCCTAACCCTCGTAAGGGAGTGTAAATATTTATGCTTTTGCTTGTATTTTGCTCTGACAGTTCAGTCCTGTAACATCAGGTGTATGAATGGAGGCAGCTGCATGGAGGACTCCTGCTCCTGTGCAAAAGGATACACTGGGAATCATTGTGGACAGCGTGAGTATCAGTCTACACAGGCCACAGACCTGCATTTATATTTATGGTCCAGTTTGGCCTGGAAGAAACATACAGATGTCATTTTAAATTCAAAAGAATTTGTTTTTTTAAAGGGCTACCAATTCTCCTAATTTTTTGAGAATCAATTTAGAGATTTAAAGATGAAATAAAAGGGAATGAGAAATTAAGAGGGCTGTTGCAAGATTACATGTAACATCATCCAACTTTCAGCCAAAATATATTTTGCTTATGCAAATGAGAAAATCATTGATTTAGGTGAAATTATACATTCAGATGATTTGTAAGCAAAAGGCCTGAAACTGGAGTAGAAGGAGCTGACAATCAAATGTAGTGTACCCAACATTTAAAAGCAAATGTTTCTTTTATTTTTTTTCTTTTATTTTGTAATAACTTAGGAATTAATGCTACATTTTAGGCCAGAGTGAAAATGTTATGTAAAAAGGAAGACATCTCCTTCCTTGATGCTTGTTTTACTGTAACGTATTTGATGGTTTGTTTGTCAAAAGCCTTGTCTTTACAGAAAAAGCTAAACCTGGCTTATGTGAAATTAATGTTTATATTTACCCCTCACCTCTCCTAGCTGTGTGTGACAGCGGCTGCCAGAACGGCGGACGCTGCATCGGACCCAACAGATGTGCCTGCGTCTACGGTTTCACCGGTCCTCAGTGTGAGAGAGGTAAGATCTCATCATTTAAAGTTAAAATTAGAGCTTCTGAGTAGATGTGGATTGCACCAAAAGTTTCCCAGCTTTTGTCTTTGAAGATTGAGAGACCCTCTCTTAGGACACAAACGATTCCTATTCACACACTCCTCTTCTTTAAAGAAAGATATCAGTCCAGGAAGGCGCTGATGTTTCCCTCTTCCTATCAGTCCAGAGAGGCGCCTGGTTTAGCTCTTTGACAGAAGCGTTGATGACTTCATAGAGTCTGCTCAGTCAGACAGTGGGTGTTTTTATCTCCTGTGTTTTGAACTGTGTGTGGTAAGAAGTGGCAGCTAAAAATGTTCCCACTGATGGTGCTGTGTTTAATTTCTGTGGGTCTCAGAGGAGAGAAAGCATTACTGTCATGACTTATACCTGTCAGAGATCCTCACTTTCCTCCCACTTTTCCAGTTTTCTGCTTCTGCCTTCACCCTGCTGGTTCGCACTTCAAGGGCTCCCGCTTATCTCCGTTTTTATTTTTTCTCACATTCGCCATTTCCTCTGTATAGATGTGCCAGTTTATCGGCATAAAAACTGCCGAAGCCCTTTTAACTTCACAAACAGAAACCTGCCTTTCTACACTGTTTTTGCTTTCATCCTTACAAACTTTGCTTTAGCTACCACTCCATAAATTTCTAAACTCTTGGGTCTGCTTTTCTTGGAAAATACATCATTTTAGGGTGTAAAAGCTCTAAAAATGAATAAATCCCTCCCCGTGCTACCGGCATCCCCACAGGACAGATAAAGTACAGTTTCTTTGTGGACTTGCTGAGGACATTTCCCCATGAGAAGTGGAGCAAGAGACAGAAAGAGAGTCATGAGGAAAAGGGTTAGAAAGAAAATGGATTCCCCAGCTGTGTATACAAAGCCTGAAAGTGGGACCACAAACAATCCCCGTGCTGGAGGAGAAGCGTGACAAAAAAACCTGTAAGGTTGCCAAAATGAAAATGCATAGAAATCTGTTTGCCTTTGACTGTTTACTGTGTCAAGTATACATAGAATTGGGTGATTGACAATATTTGCCTTCACCACATCTTAATTAAACAAGCCTCAGAATAACCTTATAACGTTCAATAGTATTTGTGATACCTTTCAACTTTTCTCTGGGGTAACAGATAACCCATCATTAGAGCAGAAAACATTTTGGAGTTCAGTCTGTATATCATGGTGCTAAAGTTTGTGTAATTGAGGCCACGAGTCATTAGATTTACTGAGTGATTCAGTGGGAAGACTTGCTGATGGGATGTGATTATGAAGGCAGTGAAAGTCAACCACTGAGGGTGAAATGGGTGTGGGTGAATCATGGGAAGCCTTCGCGTGTGTGGAAAGTGTGTAAGCCAGCTATTTGTTGTTCTTGCTGACTTAGCAAGAAAAAAAAAATCCCACGATCTCTGTGGTCCTTATGTTTGCTGTCAGATTTCTGCCATATCATGCTGGTCTGTGGTTTTGGTTTTGACTAAAATCTAAACATTGTTGAATTGACTTGTTAATTTTAAATATACTCAATTATTTCCTTAGATTTAGGTTTTCTGTCCACTATCTTTAAAGTTATTTTTAAAGGGGACCTATTATTCAAAAATCCCATTTTGCAGGTTTTTGTACTTCCATTTGGGTCTCTATTGTTGATAAAAATAGCCTAGTGCAATAAGTTGATGTTTTTTGGTGTCAGGAAAATTTGCCATTTCAAAAACCTATTGAATGTAACACGACAATCAGCAGGCACAGCCCATCACCTAACAACCTAAGCTGAACTCAAGAACATTTGGTTAGCTAAGTGTCCAGTGGCTGCTGGAAAAACAAGTGTTGTGTTATTTCCTCACCATCCAGAAAGCACTTACTACATCTTTGTTGGTTGTGCAGGAGGTTCTACTTTTGCTTTTCAAAGATGTACGGCTGTATAACTGCACATCTGTTTGCAGCTATTTTCATGTTTGAGTGTAAATGTTGTGTTGGGGCATGTGGCCAGCTGCAGCTTATTTGGATTGAAAGTGATAGGGAAACATAGGAAAATAGGCAGATTTGACCAGATTAAAATCTTATTATCTGGGAACAATTTTATGCAAAGTGTAATAAACACGTTTTGTATAGGTGACTATTATGTTTTTCATTCTAATTATGAGTCTTCAGTTCGTTTTTTCAACAAATATCGATAGCAGACTGAAGTTTCATACTTGTTGATGTAAACACAAAGAGGATCAAAGGTAAGCAGAGTGGAGGCAAATGAAGCTTAATAGTTACATGACTTATAGAGCCAAGGATGAAGTACCGTATTTTCCACACTATAAGGCGCACCTAAAAACCTTAAGTTTCCTCAAAAGCCGACAGTGCGCCTTATAACACGGTGCGCCTAATATATGGACCAATATTGAGCCACAACAGGTTTAACAACTACGGTAAGCAGCTGCCGACTTCATTTTTCTCGTAGAAGAAGAAACGTGCCGTGCATGCTGGGATAGTTGTAAAAAAACTGGTTTGTTAATAAAGTTTGACTGACCTATCTACCCATAGACGATGTCTATGTATCTACCTACCCACCTGATAACCAGGGGTCATTTAGTATCACGTTCTCCACAAACATGCTGTGCGCAAACGGAGACGGGTGACCATCGTCCGGCCGCCCCATTCCAGTCGTGGAAGGCTCTCCTCACTGACCTAATCTGATTGTTTTGTTGACATTCTTTATGTCAACAAAGTAGCTTAAGACATTTATCCGGGTGCTTCGGCTAGAGTTACCAAGGGACCAGCACCTATACATTTAAAGCCGTGGGGGTTGGTGGAAGAGAGACAGAGGCTGCGGCGCAGCGTGTCGGTTGGTCTGTGCTAACCAGAAAGCAGTTGGGCACAATATCGCAACACCAAAACCGTGAGTGAAACAATGACTGGTGCAGCTTGCTATGTAAAGAACTTGGGGACCAATTTTTTATTATTATACATCCATATTTGTAGTGAACGGAACAAATCTTGTTCCGTTCAATACTGGACGGGTGGCAACCGTAAGTCTAGCGTCTATTCTATGCGCCTTATAATGCGGTGCGATTTATATATGAAAAAAGTTTTAAAATAGGCCATTCATTGAAGGTGCGCCTTATAATCTGGTGTACCTTATATTACGAAAAATACGGTACACAGGGAACTGATATGTGGGAAAAAACAAGGAAAAACATGGAAAAATTTAACGGCAAACCAGCAACGAAAGAATGTGGCAAGGAGGGGAGGAAAAAAAGAGTCTTTTACCTTCTGGGAGAGTCGATGACAACTAAGTGTAACTTACCAGGGGAATATGGAGCAGCTTAGAAAGAGGCAGACCAGGGATGACTAAGGTAAGGTGACTGATTAAAAGCACAGATGGATGGAGCTGTGTTAAAACATAAAGGATCTACTAACCAAAATAAGAGTTAATGCAAAGAAACAAAGAGCAGAAATCAAGACAAAGAGACACAAAGAAATTAACCTGTAACCTGAAAAGGTGTCAATTATCCCTATACTTATTAAAAATACCTCATGATACTTAAACCTTTGTACTGGAGGCAATTATTAATGTTGTGGCTAAAAAAAAATAAGAACTTTAAATCCTCATCCTAAGTACTTCACACTCAATCTGCTTCATCCATTCTCCCATCAAACTGGATGCCTGTGCTCCTTTAGTTTCCATCCAGTTGCAATATTAAATGAAAGAATTTATTACCCAACTATTATAACTAATGGCCATATCATATGTTTTGCACAATGCTTTCTGTGGAATTCAACTGATGTTTTTTTGTTCATTCCAGCTGAAATTAAATAATGGACACTGTGGAGTATATTGAACCGCAGCAATTAGTGTCTTCCTATGCGCTTTGAAATGGTGTAAAAGTTGGAGATTATTGTCTTTTGACTCAGGATAAAAGAGAAAAGCTGGGCAGGACTCCTACACTGTTGAATGGGTAGGAAGGTATTCGAGGGTAGGGACAGGTTGTTCTGTGGAAAATATCCTCCAGTGACAATTTAGTTTGAGTCAGCCACTTTGGAGCCTTGTTAAATTTGAAGTACAGTAACAGTTTTTTTCTATATTTAACAGTGAGTCCATGTGCAGAGACGTGTGCACCTAAACCTACAGGGCAAAAAGAAAAGAGGATGAAAATTATTAGATGGACTGTAGCTTCATCTGCAGTGATATGGATATAGCTCTTGTGTGTTGAACAACACAAGCAAAGCTCTTGATTTTCCGGTTAATTTATATTCCAACATGCTTAGTCATTGGCATGGCCTTTCTCCAAAGTGTGGCAGAACTCTCCCCTAAAGATAGGATCTGGATGGAAAAGAACAGCCTCAAACACCTTCAGGTGGCATACAGGATTGTCTGAGATAAGGTGGCTTTTTCAAGATGCACCAAAAGTTGAACTTGGAAGGAAAAATAAGTATTGATCACATTCATTAATGGGTTAACGTTGACTGCCCTCTATGTGTATGCATACGTCAGTAAGCTAGAGCTGCTGCTGCATGAAGTGATGTAGAGGATTTAGTTTCTGTCCTGCAATATTAACCCCAGCTACCTGGAGGAAGCAGAAGACAATGCATGGAAAGATGAATGGATAATTGTCTACAAACAAGAACTTTTGAGATGTATTTAAAGAAAATAAAATGTTTTTAAACCCATTCATCTCTACTAAGATATGTTTGGTTCTGTACCTCAGAATCAGGATGATGATGTGAGCTTCCAGCTATCTTGGCTCAATAAGTTGCCCATTTTCTTTTGCCTCAGCTGAGAAAGCATAGCAAAAAGCTCACTCTCCTTTTGCTGGAATATGCAAAACGTCCTCTGAGCGACTGTTGTTGATGGAGACTGGAGCCCACTGGCCCCCACTGCCTGGCGGAGTCTGCATCCAGTTAGGCCTGCTGTATTGTTCCACTGCTAGGGAGTGTTGGGTAAAGTTTCCCAAAACAGACTAAAATAACTGTAGATGTCAAGCTAGATTTTATAGCACAATGAATGAGGTACAGAAACAATACGAGAGGAAGTGGAGCCTTTCAATGTGATGTAGTATCTCCAAGTAACAACACACACAGGTTTTGTGTGTGAACCATGCAATCTACTCGGCAGTTTGCTCGACTCTGGGGCCTTCAAATCTGCGATCTTTGTGGGACTCCTCCCACAGTTATTTCCCTCTGTATGTGTGTGTTTATGTGTTGAGGCCATTTAGTCACGTTTGACCGACTGTGTTTGCGGAGAAATAAAGAAGCGGACTCTTTTAGAAGTGATTAAAGCCAAAGGAAAAGACCGATCTTAAGCCTGTTGATAATAGCACTGATAAGGCTAAGAGGGGCCGCTACGGTTGGCCAAGATGGAGATAAACATCCAGACACACACACAGACGCAAACATGGCAAACAAACAAGCACGCATATTTGAATGATATACAAGTAGAGGGCTCCCAGCAAAAGGCTGCGGTTAGATTTTCCTAAAGACATGATTGGCTCAGCGTAATGAGAAAATTTCCTCACAGGTGAGTAACAGTGTGACATTCAGCCTCAGAGTAAATCCTCCAGCTGTATAAAGTCTGGGACGGCCATCCAGCTAAAGCCGCACCACACATGCACATACACACACACACACACACACACACACACACACACACACACACACACACACACCACATACCACACACCACACACACTGAGGACTTTTTACACATAGTATTTCCTCTGCTTTTTTCTGACCTGTTGAACTTTGACTACAGAAAAGCATGCACAAACACAAGTAGCATAGTTTTCATGTTGCAATCTCATATTTAATGTCTCTTATCTTCCCAAAACTCCCATCCCTTGGGAACATATAAGTGCCCTGGCAGTTATTAATGAAAGGAGATTTTTTTTATCCTTCTCTTGTGCTATTTCTTCTCCAGTCGTTCCTCTCCCACAGCTCTGGTCAGTGCCCAGTCTCATCAGCTGTGATCCCAAAAGCTGGACATGACTGATGGGAAAAAGCTCCAGCTCTGGACAGGATTAAATATTGCCTCCTTTAGGTTTCCTCAGAGCAAAGCGTAATATGCTTGTCCATAAAAACTCTGTCATACCTGAGTGAGATTCTTTGATGTGCTCATGTTTTAAAGCTGTAACGCAAAATAAGCACAGAAAGAGTGGGACGACTTTCTTCACTCTAACCACAATGTGAAGGTTAGCAATGCTGATGAAGGATTTTCTGGTTATGAATGAAAAGAGAGATATTCTTCTGAGTCACAGGCTACCACAAGCAGATTTAAGGTAAAATGAATAATGAAGGGACACAGGGAACAGTTTGATCTGCTCTGCAGTCTGAACTCTAATTAGACCAAATTGCTCCCAGATGTTGTCAGCTGGACTGAGACAGAATGTACGGTCTCTCTCTTGTCCCAACCTGCCGTAGCTTTTGCTTCCAACTGGTCCATTACTTTCACCCATGTGGTAGAGGATGCTCTGCCCTCTGTGCTAACGTATTGATTAATATTGATTAATACGGATACTGGAAGACGGGTCTTGTTTAGACTTTTGATTGGGGCTCTTAATGCTCTGAACTATGACTTGAACTGCGAGTCTATAAAAAAACGATATCCATCTATCTATCTACATATTTGTGTCCATATTAGACCAATGATTAATGTCTGAGAAAGAATGTGAATGCATATTTAATTTAGCACAGTTGCATGCACAGCTGAACTTGGCTGTTATGTGGGGAATTTGTTTTGCTGTTTAGGATTAGAGGACAGTCTGTTCATTTTTTATCCCTCTTTCACGGTTTTAGTCAGACACTCAAGAGGAGCGCGGCAGACATGACGGTCGGACAACGGGGAAATGATACGTGGGCCGCATCAACTTGTTAGTTCCTGAAACCACACACAAAATAAAATAAACTTCATAAAAGTGTACACAGGGTCAGTACCACACTTTTGGGACTGCGCAAGAAGAGAGGGTTAAAGAAAAAATATGGCTGAAGGAGTTAGATTTATTTATGCTCTTTATTTAAATAAATGCACATTTTTTACACCAGCACATCTCTTCTAGCTTATGTTGAAAGAAATATAATTATTCATTTATGTAATTTACTCTCCTCTGTACGAACATTTTAAACATTTTAAATTTATCTATGTAAAAATAAAAAGTGTGATCCAATACACTAAAGCATAGTTCAAAAACCCTCCTGTTTAAAATGATCATGACCAATGGCCCATGTTCATTGGGAACTCCTGTCACTAATATTTCATGAGGATTTCTCTATACATCTTAAATATTATGAAATCTTGTTAACACATTGTTGCTACTTATACATTTCTACTATAAAAATATACTTTAGGTATGTCTGTCTTCCATGAAGAAAAGAGTTTCTCCATATTTCCTAAAACAGTAATAAATTATTATTAATGATCATTTTAGTTCATTAATGGTTCACAATTAAGGCTAATTCACAACTACACAACTTTCTGCTTTCTGAGTTCTTATATTCTAACAATATGATCTAAACTATTGCTTGTTTTGCTTATAGCATTTAATTCAAGGTTATTATTAATATTTTTTTCATTTTATCTAAGGAATTAAATGTTATATGCATTTAGTTAGGGTTAGAAAAAAAAATTGGATCAAATGACATTACAAAAAACAAACCATAAAGTATCCATAGAAGGTTTTGTAAATCAAGAGGTTGTTTCATCCTAAATAATGATTTCAAGCTTCCAGACTTGTATGTATTTTATTAGAAGTGTTAAAAAGTTGTTGGCGATTTGGATGTTGGGTACATTTGGGTGCATATTATAATGCAGGTATGGTTTGAATAAGTCTCCTTTCCATTGTATCAAGCAGGTCATATGAGGCTGTAAGATCAAAGAGCAGCTGACAGACAGATAAGCAGAGTCAAAATGCAGACAGGAAGACCTAAAGTGGACAGAAATGAAGACAGATGCACGGGAAGGAGAGCTGGCTTGTGACTGGGTTATGCAAGTTCAGTTTGACCTACTTTCCTCTTTAATCCCCTTTACTCGTTTTGCTTTCCTTGCTCTTTGCCCCATCCTCAGTAACCTGTTTCATATCCAGAAGGAACTAATGAGGGCAATAAGTCTAGTGAACAATTCCCATCACCATCAGACACCAACGCTGAGTCCTATCTTTCCATCTCACTCTGCCTATCAGAGCTAAGCAGGCTTTTGCAGCTTTGCCTGGCCAACCATGCACTTTACCTTTCATCTCCACTGTGACAATCTAACAGTCCAGTTTTCCTTTTTTTTTTAAAATGAAGGCTATATTAAGTTTGGCGCCACACTAGAGAATTTAATAAGGCCTTCTCCCACAAGGGGAAGCCATCATTAAGCCGGGTGTGATTTGTAAGGACGAACAGCATAGCAGCTGAAATGGTTTCAGCATGAGGTAGTTATGTCTGACTTGTGAAGTGCATTTCACAGGATTGAGACAGTTTCACTCACAAGCAGCACCATTGTAAAATGGAAAGGTGGCCGTGAAGTGATACGCAGTTTGTTCCCCGTGTGTGCTTTCATGCAGAGAAAGACGCAAATGTGAAAGTTTCACAACGTTGCATGATGTCAGGAATATATTTCCATTGCTGCTTTACACAGCTCTAAATGTGTGTTGGATTAAAAAGCACATAAATTCACTCTGTCAAGAAGTTTAATAAATGTAAAGGTGTATTTGAAAGATGATCATTTCACCCCTTTGACATTTTTGTTCCTTTCTGGTTTTGGTCATTTCATGATTAAAAAAGAGCAGCTTTAAAACATGAGAAACACTAAAAGTAACTACACTGTAATAAATGTGAAGTAATTTAATTTATAAACAAAGATGTACCTCAATGCCTTCAATATATATTACTAGCCAGCAGTAGGTTGCTTAGAGTTACTGTTAGTTTTGATGAAGTGTTATAATTTGTCATATTTTAAAAGTGAGTGAGTTCAAGCAACATAAATGGAAACAGAAAATACTATGACTGTTTATGTTTATGATTCATGAAGGAACTTGCAATGGCTCTGGCTCACACTCACACTGTCAAAATGTTTGTTTTTGTGACATATTTGATAAATAGTAACATACACTTGAACATTTCCTTCAGAATTCAAATGAAAAAGAAAGAAATATAAAAGTACTGAACTGTAATTTGTAGCAGCACCTTCTGTCAGTAGTTGGTTTCCGTCATAAGGACTCAAAAAAAGCACCACTGTATATGCTGACATTAATTCTGTGTTTCATTAACTTTAGAGGACTGAGCTTCTTGGAATATCCTCACACACGGTGTGTGTTTGGTCTTGGTCTTGCTCTCTCCATGGCATATATGCATATCCATGTTCCTTTAATGCAGTGAATAACTGTGGAAAAATGTTCACAGATTAAAGCTATACAGCTCCTTTTGTGTGACTGATTTAATAGTAAACAGTCCAAAAGCAGTGCAAATAATCTGTGTATTTCTTAAGCTATCAACACTGTTATAGTACATGGTGATCATATTTGATTTTGAGGCCAGAGCTGGTGCAGTTCTGACTTTCTAAGCTGAGGAAGTTCTTGTTTATTTTGGGTTGAGCTCCGAGTTAAAATCAAACAACAGCTTTCTACAGAGATATTCCAACCCTATTGTTGCATTAGAATCTGATTTTCAGTTTAATCTGACCAGTTCATAGGGTCACATTTTTAGACATTCCCTGCAATGCAGTTACCAACTTTTACAGTTCTTGTCAAAGAAAGAAAGAAAGAAAATCCTATTTTTAACTCAATCTGGTTTTGTTTAAAGAAATACCAGATGTGAATAAGGAAATGAATCAGTGTTTCTTTCATGAAGTTAACTGGATGCTACCCCAACGGTTGACTAATGTTGATTTCATGTCCCTCTTTGACCACAGACTACAGGACAGGACCATGTTTCACCCAGGTGAGCAACCAGATGTGCCAGGGTCAGCTCAGTGGAATCGTCTGCACCAAAACTCTTTGCTGCGCCACAATCGGCCGAGCTTGGGGCCACCCCTGTGAGCAGTGCCCCGCCCAGCCGCACCCCTGCAGACGAGGCTTCATCCCCAACATCCGCACTGGAGCCTGCCAAGGTCAGACCTGCATGATTACATGCCTGACAAATCTTTATTTTTGACTTCCTGTCAACAATATGGGGAAAAGCACAAATGTGACGGCTCACTGCCACAAGGATAAACAATCCAGCTATTACTTTATCCATCATCGCTTTAGCAGAAATTCCTGCTGTATAACATCCTTCAACTCGTGTCAACAACGCTGATGGGACACGTTAACAGCCGACCTGTGATTTCCTGTTTAGATCATGTAATGCACAAACTGTTAACAGGCTGCAGGAATACGTGTTCCTGAGTTAGAGTGAATATCACAAATCACTCAGCTGGATTTGGAATTACGTTTTTTCAGCCATTTAGTAAATCAAATACAGCACATACCCAATAGGTGGTATATAATAACATATACCGACAGACATATCTAAATATCAGTGAAACAGAAACGGGTATTAGTTGCTCAGAGGCATCTACCTTTTTCTCACAGGTGAGATTTCTTTTTGGTTGACCACTGAAAGTTTTGACAACAATCGTGGTTTTGTAAAGTAAAAGTGACGTCATCTCATTCCTTTATGTTTGTTTGGGCTTGGAGACACAAAATTTAAACAGAAAACCATAATTACAGAGTAAAGATGGCGTACAGCAGACAGGGCCTTTAAATATGTGGCTCCCAAAGCAGGACACTACAGACAATGTGTTTAGAGCTTGAACCTCCTGGGGGAATCTCCCTTTGATTTCACTTTTCTAACCCAGTACACCTGCAACACAGCTTTGTATACACATTTTATGTTATGCTTTCATGATCTGAGGGATTTCGAGTTTATTATTGGTAATTTCAGCCTGTATGTGGCTTCTTATATTTCAGTGGTTTACTTGTGTTGCTCTTTTCACTCAGCTTCCTATTCTTTCACATCTGTTCTTCATCTTACTCACCTGTGTAACATTAGGTAATCAAATTCTCAGGATAAAGATTCTTTGGTTCAGTTACTCATTGTCTGATCCTCTGTCGGCCTCAACCTGAGGACTGTTCCTGTCTTCTGAATTCTTGTTAAAGTCATTTATTTGCCATGCTCCTGTTGTCCTCATCCTTGTATTTCAGCCCAAAACAACAATATCTTACCAAATACATTGAAAGGAAAAAAAAATAAATCTGCAGAACAAGGACTTGGTATGTCTCTCCAATAAACCATGGCCCAGACCAGGCTAAGATATTAGATTAAATTAATACATGACACATGTGGAGGTCAAGTCTCAGGTTAAATTAATCCAGCTTGTCCTTTCGTTGCCTCTACCCAACCAAGAACCACAAGTCTTTATTTCCTTTTTATTGAACAATATAATGAATCTGTGGTATGTAAATCAACTGAATTAATTTAGTTCAGTCATTCCCATTCAGTCATTTTGGATGCAGTTCTTAATCGCTGCATCCAAATGGGGGTAAAAACCTTAAATTATCCTAATAATAAAATGTAATGTGTTTTTCTGGGTTGTTTTTAGGTTTTGCGTCCAGGGATTTAATGGTGAAACCTTTTTGAATTATTGTTAATAATGCTTCACCAACATCTTGCTCAAGTAAGTGTGGCTTTAGCCTTTAATTTGAAGTTACAAGAAAAACATTTTATGCAAATGTCCCACTGCAAAAAGGCAAAAATATTTGAAGAGGACACTCCATGATGACTTCTTAGATGGATATTAGTACTTCATATTTTTATAGCTTTTAAAATAAGGTTTGCCCTGATATGTTAGAATTCAACAAAATATAAATTACAGTGGTTGTCAAGGCAACGAAATAATTTGAGTTGAGGAAATATTTATTTTAGAAAAATGTTTTAATAAATAAATATACTAAATCCAGTATCTTTATTTATCTTTATTCATCAAAATACATATTACGTTTGTTGTTGCTGAGAAGTAGAAGGCAAGGCAATATATATATAAGTGTTGTTTTCATTTTGTACAGGCCAAATAATGCTTACTATTACAAAAGGACTGGCAAACACCCGTAAAATGTAGCGGCAGGACTATAATATTTGATTAATTAAAGGCTAATCTCTTTGTTTATTTGGTCATTTCTTAGTTTTTGGCATCATGATTGTCATTAAACTGACAGCTGGACGTTGTCCTAGCTTCATTTACATTGTGTATCAATGGATGTAGTATTTGAGACTATTTTGGGTTTGTTCTAATACATACTGGGTCAAAATTTTACATACAGACTCATATTTGCAAAATATTTGGCTGAATGTTTCTTAGCACTTTGCATATCAATGTTATTCTTGTAGCAATCAGCTAGCATCAAATAGCATCTGGCATAGTTCTCTCATGGCAGTGTCTATATGAATTGGTTTGCTTCCTGGCACAAACACCTCTTCAAAACTTAGTTGATAAACTTACCATGGGTTAGTTTGGTGTGAGAAGCCAATTTTAGAAGCTTGCTATGCCAAGAAACATTTTAATATGCTCTTTGTGTCATTATCCTTTTGCAACACCCACCGCAGTTCCAACCAGCTGACTCATGATACTGTCACCCACAAATGAAAGAAAATTGATTAGGGAGTTCAGAAAAGTTCAGGAACCACCACTAACCACCAGGAAACCACCAAGGCTTTTGCTCTTAACTGGCATCTCTCATGACAGTGAAGCAACCTTTTCATCAATGGAGGGGTTTTCTCAAGAAACTCTTAAACAACTTAAATTTGACCTCATGGACTATTCAAATATCTTCTGGAGAAAAGATTTACGCACAGAGGAGACAAAGGTAGAGCTACTTGGCCACAATAATGAGAAATACGTTTGGAAGAGTAAAAGTGTGAGGCTTTATAACCAGAGAACACTGACATACCAAGTGTCAACGATGGTAGAGGTACTATCATGCTTTTCTAGATTTTAGTAAGCTAAGTAAAATGTCCTGTCTGAATAAATCACCATAAGCCTAAACATAACAAGGAGCTAAGGCAAGACTGTGTATAAATTGTAATTTATTACATAGATCATCAAACTCTCCTTTTGTTGGTGCTGCCAGGAAGCTCATATGCTGCACGTATGCCAGTTCACGTGATACACCCATAACTTCAGACCTTAGTTTTCACAATCTGTTCTTTCTTCTGTTTCTGAATAGAAGTGTCCTTTTTTTTCCTTTTTTGAGCACTTCTCCTCACATGCTTCCACACACATGCACACACTAAAGACACCTAATCACCAGAGAGCCAAGAGCAACGTCTCTCTGGCAGCAGTACAAAGCACACATGACCATGAATCCAAATGTACAGATTCCAGTCTGGGCTCCACATCAGGATGTTGGCCAGAAGTCACTTTCTTTCTTTTTTTTTCTTTCTTTCTCTTGCTTTTAGACTTTTTTGCACACATAGCTCCTTAAACACTAGACATTGCTTAAAACTGTTATAAACAGAATTTATGGTTTAGATAATTAGAAACAGGTTGTTGAAATTTTGTTTGCATGCGTGCAAAATTTGTTCAAATAGTTATTGATTGTATGGGTAAAAGCTCAGAAAGCTTAAATGCTGATCGTTAACTGATGCTGAGTTGTGTGTGACTCTGTGTGTGTTTCACCATTGACGTAATCAGTAGTATCCACAGTTTAACAAGAACTTTCCCACTGGCAAATTCCTAATACTGGTACATGTTACTCACAATAAAATTTTTGGGGAAAACACACCATTAAAATGTCATTTCCTGTTTAAACAACGGCTGAAGTAGCTGCTTTATGGACAGAGTCTAAAACCATACAGCTGGTGCCATGTTATAGAGCATAAAATCTTCATTTTTTCATTTGGTTTGAGTTATTTCAATATTCAAAGTTTTTTCTTCCATTTGCCATTGCCTGTTTTTCACCAATACTTGTCTCTGCTTCTTTTAGATGTGGACGAGTGCCAGGCGGTGCCAGGTCTGTGCTCTGGAGGCAACTGTATCAACACTGTCGGATCATATGAATGTAAATGCCCCGCTGGTCACCGTCAAAGTGAAACCAGTCACAAATGTGAAGGTGAGTGTCAACCCAACATTTATACGTCACTCACTATTGGGATAAATGTTGCACGAAGACACAGAACCATAAGAAAATAGCACTCTGATTACTGAGCAGGAAATTTCATTTTCAGAGGGTGGGTTCACTAAAAAAATAATCCGAATAAAAATAATGTAAAGAGATTGGTGTAAATACTTTTTGACATTTTAATAATCACCCAACCATTTCAGTTTCAATTCCTTAGTAATAAGGTCGATGGTGGTTTTCCATGGATCAGCCTAACAAATCTCCATAGGGGCATAAAATTTGAAGATGTGTAAGGAGGTGAAGCAGTCCCGACGCGTGAAAAACGTAGGGAAGTGTCTCCACTCAGCTCAGCGGGTTCCCACTGCAGTGTGTTGATTGGCTGGAATTTGAACAATGCACAAGCTAAACAACCTGATAGTTTTCCTGGCAGGGGTCGCGTCTCTTGGACTGAGACTGATATGGTCTCAGTCTTCTGGGAGGATTACTGAGAGCTCCTAAACTGTTTCAGCCTTGTGATAGTTAGCCTGCTGGAAAAAGTGGAGGCCTGCACTGTATCCATGTATTAGTAATGACTTATTATCTCAATGAGACTTTTATTGGCATGTAGTAAGGCAGTTCATGTTTGCTGTGAAATGATGTTTCCACCTTTAGATTCATGGGAAGCAATTATTGTGACACACTGAGTTGATTTATGTCTCTGGATAAAGGAGGAAATTGTGAGGATGACTTATTTAAATTTGCCAGACTTTTGGTTTCAGTTGTGGCTTTGGATTGGATGACAGTTTTCAGAGACACTGAGCTTTTGCTAAGTGAGATTTGGGTGTGGATGTGGTGATAAAATAACATCCCAAGCCTAAAACTAGTTAACAACGCAAAGGCAGATAAGAAACTCCTATCTTTCCTCATGAAACTAATGACTCCAGTGGTCATTAGTGCAAAGAGTCAGTTGCACGGAAACAAAACAACTTGAAATGGAAATTCAGAGACTCGGGGTTAGTTGATTGTCAGAAGTTCACATAAAAATAATTCAAACTATTTGGGAAAACACAGACAATGATGTCAGACAACTAATTGAAGGCACACCTTCAGATGTGATTTAAGGCAACACGTCAGCATACTGATTCCTCGTGTGACATCATGGAGAAATAAAAATTTTTTTTATGAAGATATCAAGAAGAGAATTGTGGAGCTTTTTCCTTTTGGTGCACTTTCCAGATGTGTGAAGGTGCCACTTTCCTCTGTTTAGAGAAACATCCGCTGGACCAGGATGTTCATGTTTGAGAAGGAGACCTGTTCTTTGTGACAGAAATGTATGTGTTATGATGAGAAATTTGTGAATCACACTGTAAACTCTTTTTTTGGAAGTGCTGAATAAAGTAATTGTAGCATTCAAGAACACCATGATTGTTATTAAAGGCTGAGTTCAATCATAGGAGTCCAAGTGTTCCACTGACTAAGTAGCCAGCAAAGAACTCAAATATGACTAAAAATTGGCATAGCCTTGATTTTTACCAAACTGAAATCCTCCTGAGAAACTCTGGGGGCTTCTCAAATGTCATATTTACAGTAAAGAGAAAATAAATCACCTCTTTGAACAAAATTTGAAAGCAGTTTCTTCAGGCTTTAGTGGAAGCTGATCTTGAACAAATCATAACGGGCAGACAGATTCTGGGTAAAGTGCTGTTTTAAAAAAAATTACGCTACTATTTGTCACAGTACATCTAGTTTTCAGAAAAAATATAAAACATTCAAGTTCAAAACCTGTCTGGGATCAGTGAACAGAGTGTTTGTTCCTCAAAGCGTTTATTCCCGACTGTAAAAGTATTTAGTCTTATTGACCTCCTGGTGGGCATTGAATCACGATGCATAAAACATCCTGTGGGAAACAGCACCATTTTTTACATGACAAAAGTCATATGAAAATTAAAATTTCAAAGGTACCAAATGGCAAAAAGGAGGAAATGACCAGCAACCACAGTTACAGCAAAAACAGCCTTGAATAAACAGACAGAAAACAAAAACAAAAAGCAATCTTCAAGTTTTTTCAATTAAGTCAAATTACTTGATAGGTTTTATTAGATTTTTGATTATTAGATGTATTTGATTTTTGATTCAGATTTTTGTACTTGATCAAAGAGTCATAATCCTGAGGATAGAATCAGCCACAAAATAGAGTGAAAACTTGTATTTTCTAAAAATAAACAGCTTAGACATAAAGTAAGAATGACCCAAGTCTAAAATTACACAAAATTTCTGTTCTGTAGGGAACTGATCCAATTATTTTGACTTCAAAATGATTTAATCTTTATTTATATTCAGAAAGCATAACTAGCATAGTGATTATTTTTCTTTTGTTAATTCAACTTGTAAACATGAGAGCAGAAAGACTTCAGTGTCTTGAAAAACAAAAGCACGGTTGTGAGATGTTTCTATGGTCGTGTTTGTGCAGCAAACCCATATCTAATGAACTTTCACTAATGATCAGACCATCAGTCCTTTGAGGGTAAGCCTTTACAAAAATGGCTGTATTCTGTAGCCAACGCACAAAGAACTTTACTGAGAGCGATTACTGTGAAATTAGCAAGCAGTTACGATAAAGTGCGATTAAGATGTCAATGTTGTTTGAACAACAAGCCACCTGTGATGTCATAGTTAAACTGCCTTTTTGCTCTTTTTGTTTCTGCTTATTCTACATTTTTCTTTAGTTTTCCATGAACACATAATGACTTAAAAGCAGCTGTTAGTGTTGACTAAGAAACACTTACCGCCTCAGTGAGGCCGTTGCGCACCGGGAGCTTCCTGTTGTTTGGACACTCGGAGGTTCTCAAGTACGAACTTTATACATATAGATACCAACTGATGGCTTCATTTAGTTGTTTTAATCTGCATTCATTTCAGAATGAAATGAAAACAGTGTAATGTTTAATAGTCTTTTAATTACTAATGTTTTCTGTGCACACCCCTTTACGAGCACCTGGCCATATTCTTAACTCCCATTGACATTTATGCAGGTGACACGTTTCCCCTTGTGCAGACTGACTGTCCCTCAGCACAACATTCGTCCGTCCAGAGTAAAGTCTGGTGCACCGTTGCTGCTTTTTGGCTGTGCTCTACCCAGCTTTACGAGAAGGGCTTTACTGCACATTAAGAAGCCGATCCATACCAGCTTCACAGATAATCATGTGCTTCTTACTTTAAGTAGGAGGGACAATTAAGTGCCTTTCTCGTTTTAAAGCTAAACACACGAGGCACGCCTTCAGTCTGCATTACCTCGGCATCAGTGCTATAATTGTGCTCAGCAGTGGCTCAGTAGTTACACAGGACACATTGTAAAAAGCTTGGAAACTTGAAACATCACGGAGCAACAAAGACCCCCTCTCAGAATAATATAAGCCAATGGCGTCATAAAGCCCACCACAGAGATGGGGCCCCTGCCAAGCACTGTGCAAACACTCTGAGGCTTTCAAAATGTTAGACTGTGGTTGTTTCAGTAGAATAGATGTAAGAGTATTTTTATACTTTTTGTCTGGAAATTGTTGAACCCAAATTGGTTTATTCTCCTGCTGTATGTGTGTTAATAGTTCTTTGTGACCTGAAGGAAGAACATCAGCAAATATTCTGACATTTTTGGCTCAGAGACGTCATGTGATTTGATGTTTGTAAAGTTGTGTTGCAGTCCTTTTGGACTGTTATCCAGTTAGGTTGTTTAAGGTGTTTATTAAGGACAGGTGACATCTAGCACTCATTTCTTTACTATGCCTTTCATTAGTTGTGTTTGAGCATCCAGATCTGACCTGTTAATTTTGACCTTCTCTATATGCTTGACAGATGCAATGCAGTAAAACATGTAGTTACCAGGATGCAGAGCATTTAGCTAATCCATAAAGCTGAATAACAAGGTTATTTGCTCTGGCAATGCCTGCAGTCAGCTGTTTTACGGCCATGCTGCTCAGCATACTGGCTGTTGTTTTATAACAGTATTGGTAGTTCTCAGAAATAGGTAGAGGAGGGGCAGCATCTATTACTCTGTGCTTCATTTTGTCAGAGAAAATGCCACTTGATCAAGCATCTCTTTTAAGAGACTAAAACATGTAGAAACATTTTGAAGGAAAAGCATTTTTGTCCATCTCTTGACACCAGCAGTTGGACTTTGCCTACATCCCACTTGTTTTACCCTAAAATCATTCTGCATTTTTTTATTTGTTCCCTAGAGTCACCTATTTAATACCAAGTAACTGCACAGTGTGTTTTGTCTCAATTTCTGTTTAACACAAGCAGAACATGTTGTGCTATTTTTTTTACCATGTATTTATGCAGCTATAAACCACATTAATTTGATTCACTCCCAACTACTTTCACAATGCTTAGTGTACTTACCTGGTTTTGACTTAAAAATGTTTCAATAAAGTTTCATTACTGCTGTTTCTTCCAAAGTACATGAACATTTACCCTGATGAGATGAGCCAAAGTGCTAACGATGGGACTCTGTGTTTCAGATATCGATGAGTGCAGCACCATTCCTGGAGTGTGTGATGGAGGAGAGTGCACCAACACAGCTGGTAGCTATGTCTGCACCTGTCCACGAGGCTACATCTCCAGCACAGATGGCTCCAGATGTGTGGGTGAGTCACCTGCTAAATGACGTGACCACGTCTTGCTCTGTGGTGCTCATTTCCAGCTAAGAGCTACACATGTGGCTGGAAACTCACCTTCGCCGCTGTTTCCTGAGAACAGAGTTTTGATGAGCAAACCCATGATCACCAGGTGCAAACACTCTTGCATTCACTGTTTGGGTCTTGACTTCATTAGCCTACCATGATGCTCCTGTGACTCACACACAGCACATACTTCACTGACATCAGCAATGAAAATCCACTAGGTGCTAATGTGTTCCTGCAGTTCTCCTCCATCATGGCAGCTACACTGAAACAGAGCCAGGGTATTTCACAATGCTGCTTCAAAATGGACGCTGGATACAACAACTCATACACATCTTGTACATTTTCTAAACTCACTAAAGATCTTAACATTTATCAAGAGTTTTATCAGTGTCTCCTAAACTTATGGAAACAGATTCTCGCAGTCTAGTTTTGTCTGTAATCTCGTTAATCTAAAATTGGGGAGGAAAAAAAAACTCCAGAATAAAATGAAAATGTGTTTTACTGGGTCAGATGATTGTTTACTTTTATTCTAACAGGTTGTGTTTTTTGTTATGCAGTTCCTCCGCCTCTGTCTGTCACAGCTGCAGGAATGGTCATATTTTCTGCTCCAAAAGTGTTTCTGTCTAGCACAAACTCAGCTCTGGCCCAGGTTTTGGATGTTTGGATATTCCTCACTTTAGATCACTCCCTTAAAGAAAAGTATTGAGTGACCCTGAGTAGAGGTTGAAGAAAAATGGAAAAACAGATCTAAATCTTGTAGGAATTTCACACCGAAATTGGCAAATGTATCACAGTGACCAATGCATTGTAAAAGAACAAAAAAAAAGCACGGCAATTAAATCTTCTTTAAGAGACACCAGACTTTTTTATGGATTTTAAGTTTTTGGTCTGAGTCTCAGAGGTCTCCTTCTTCAGAAGGGTGATGTCAGAATAGACTGGTCAACCAATCAGAGGCAGAAGGAGAGCTACGTCATTTTAGAGAGCCAATACAACAAGAGATTATCGCGAAACAATTGATTATGGCTGACAGGTAGAGAGCATAAGTTTCAACAACTTGCCACTAAAATAACATTGATTTCTGACTTAGTTTGTCTCAATACTGCTATGTCAAACATTGTGTCAGAGACAATATTTTCATTCAAGGCTTTGCAGCATTAAGATTGATATTTTTAAGATATAGCAAACTGACATTTTTCAGAATTTCAGAATCTCTAAAATAGCTAAATAAAGTTATTTATGCCCTGAAACCTTTGTTTTTGATTTACCAGGCTCTATACTATTTGGCTCTCACTTAAAGTAAAAATATGGATTATGACAGAAAGGACCGAGATCCCGAAATGAACCAGTGTAATGTTAGGAGCTCCATCATCTGGGGAAAGCTCGTAGTACAGCCAATGATTCAGCTGAGTTGGTTCAGACTTATTTCCAGGATGCCCGCTGGAAACCTCTCTTTGGGGTTGTCTGGGCAAATCCCTCTTGGACAATACATCAGTACAAACCCATATTATGGTGAGGGAACTATAGCTCCCTTCTGGCCGGATAATAATGTCCGGCCAGGAGGCCGGACATTATGCTCTGTTTTTATGCTCTGTTTTTATGGGCGAACAGTTGAGGAAGTCATTTGCTCCACATATTGTGAAGATCTCACGAGACCTTTTGCGTCAAGTAAGAGGTTATTTTGACACCTTGAAGATCAGCAGATTTTGTCAAAGGAGATATCTGATATCATATCCTTAAATATAACGGGGCATTCAGTATATAAGTTTCACTTATATTTTCTCAGCGAAAACGTATCTGGGTGGCTTTCTTTCAAAGTATTTTTTCCACCAAAAGCATGTATCAATAAAACTAGCTGCTCTTGTTCTTGCAAACAAATAAAAAAAACATGTTTGCTGTTTGGTTATCAACTTTTTTTAATGCTGGATCTTGAACTGGTTGTGTCAACAAGCTCAAGACATATTACAGGAAACAAGGCTTTTAGCTGGCAGCTGGATTTTTAGCTTTTTTGGCAGTTTGATGGGAGAGTTAAGGCAAGACAAAGCTCAAAGTGTTTGTTTACTGAAGTTGTATATTTTTTTTCTCGTGAATGTTTTATGAGAAGAGAAAAATCAGTCAGCTTTGACATAAACAGTAGAGGAGTATTTGTGATATTTTTTTAAAAAGCAGGAAGAAAAATGGCTGCACATTTACAGAACTTCCAAATAAAAGGAGAGCTGAAGTCAAACAACCTTCAGCATCTTTTCTGTATCTGATTAAGGCCTTTCGTATTTTTTTTCTTGTTTCTTTTCTTTTCCCTCAGTGGATGTATTCCTGTCACTTTGTTTCCATCTTACTGGTCCAATCTTTCTTATTTTCAAAGCAATAAAATATTCCCTTGGTGAACATCTCAAAAGATTTACAGTAGAGTGTTGCTGTTTAGTGGATATGAGCACATTTCCATCTCCTTTAAGTTCTTTGTGTTTCACTTTGTCTCCAAAACTGAGACATTCTCACACTCTCCCACTGAGTTAAAGTTTTATGTCTGTCCTTTATGTTCTCTACTTCCTCCTTATTCTTTTTCTGTCCTCCATCTTCTTTCTTTTTTGATTAACTGTAAAGCAACCAACAGAAGACAAGAAAACCCCCCAAAACTAAATGCATAAGCAAATGAAAGAGGTATCTCGCGTTATTTTTCTGTTCAAATTGACAAACATGGTACGAATCTGTAATGTAATTGCAAACTAAATATTTTCATTGTTGCAAACACCAACCCCAAGCCATAACAAGAGCTACAAACTACTGCAAACGTTTTCATACCCACTGAACTTAATCCTGCAAACTACAAATGTTTTTATGATAGAAGTGTTGCATGATTTGATGGAAGCAAGATTATGTGTTGTTTTCAAACGTCTTCAACAAGAAAAAAATCTATAAACTGTTGTTCATGCCCAAAAATTGTGCGATATATAGATGAGGTCAAAATGTAACATTTTTTACTTACATTGTCATCTTAAATGTGCCAAAGTCTTGAAGCTGTAACTGCAGTGAAAACCTTTAAAACCTTTCTTTGAAAACCAGCTGTGATTTTCCTCCCACAGTTGTTCTCTTCTTTGTGTTAAAATCCCAAAAGAGTACAGAGAAGTTGTTTGGCTGTAACTTGCCGACATGTAAAAAAAACAACCTCGTCTTTCTTTTTCTAAAATCCTAACATAAAGAGAATAAATGAGACTGATTGATGGCTTTCTGTGTCTCTTGTTCTTGAAACAGGAAGCTTGTCCTGGCTAGGAAACGTTAATGTGTGTTTTGTGCATTCAGGGATGCTCTGCTTTCTGCTGAACCAGGCCAGTGGGAGCTATTTCACTTTAAGGGCTGGGGGAAGAGTTAGCAGCGGGCACCGACAGCAATCAGTCTTATATCCTGTCGCATGGTAACGGCACGAAAAAAGAAGACCTGTCCAGTCAGTCAATCTGTATAAACACCCCACCAAACGAAAGTATGTGCTTCTGTGATGGAGCAACAGAAGTGAGTAAACAGTAGTCTGGATCTAATTTAAGTCATCATCTTCTTCATGAGAAAACCCCACACACCACAACTTCACTCACTCTGTTCCCTTTTTCCTCTGCCCGTGCCTACAGCTCTGTCATTCTGTGGTTTGTGTACATGCTGGTGTATACATATGGGGAAATGCACACCTATACGTCAATGTGCCTCTACATGCGTACGTGCTCTGCCCTGTATAAGCTCCCAGACACAGAACAGCCCCTCATGTTCAATCTAATTGGCAGGAATTGCTCCACATGGAACTGATTAATTCCAGACTGCTGGCTCATTAGTGGGTTAATCGACTTGAGACCCTCCCCTTCTTTCCCCATTCACTCCTCTTTTTATTTTTTCTTCTCCACTTTAGCATTTCTTTCAGCTTCCAAGTTAATACTCACTTGTTCACTGCTACTCTCTTTTTATTTTATGTGGTTATTATGTTTATTGCCCAGCTGTACCAGAGCACCCTCTCCATGTTGAAAGTTCACTCTCCTATTCCACTGACCTTGACCTGGAAAGCCGTTACAAATGCGACCCCTTTTTCGGAGGCCCTTCAGATGTTGGTATTTAGGCGAGGCCTCAAGCAACCGTTCCTGCTGTGAGTGTATAAAAAGTCTTCCTCCTCAGGGTCCATCGAGAGGGCAAGCCAGTCCAAGGACTTTTATAGCTCCAGTAGGTCTTGTTTGAATGAATGTGACTCAATGTTCACAATGGATTACAGTATGTTGCAACCTCATTCATACATTTTGAACGTTTCACACTTTGTCATACAACTACTTTCTAGAGTGGTATCTAGAGAAACTACTCATTACCTTGATCAACATCAACAAGAATACAGAGAAACCCCTACTAGTTTATAAATCACAGACTACTTATTCTTTACAATGGGGTTATATTTTTAGTTTTTTCTTCTTTTGCTCTTTCCTTTGGTTTATTGTGTTGTTGTATTTCTTCCTATCCCGTAAAGCACTATGAATTGTCTTGTTACTGAAACTGTGCTATATACATAAAAATACCTACCTTTTCTAAGTAGGTTCACTGTATTTTATGTGATAGGCCAAAAAAAATTGCACATGATTGTGGGAAATGATACATGGTTTAAAAGTGGTTTGGTCAGGGGGGTCGTTCTGCCTCAAGTGGAGGTGTTTAAGTATCTGGGGATCTTGTTCACGAATGAGGGAAGAAGGGAGCGGGAGATCGACAGGCGGATTGGGGCAGCGTCTGCCGTGAAGCGGGCGCT